>PVIJ01008472.1:0-74069 GCA_004024925.1 Scalopus aquaticus | reverse complement strand
CATATACACAATGGAATACTATTCAGCATGGAAAGAAGATAAACACATGCAATTTGCAGCGACATGGATGGAATTAGAGGGGATCATACTCAGTGAAATAAGCCAGAAAGAAAGAGAAAAATATCGAATGGTTTCACTTATAACAGGACTATAGGGAGGCCGGGTGGGAGAGAGACAATCAGTGGGGGGAGGGGGGAGGGAGCCGGAGGGAGTGAAGGGAAAGGGCACAAAATGGAATAGAAAAGAACACAAGGGACCATGGAGATGGATCACAGGTGAATTGGTGGTGGGCTACCCAAGGGGAATGCAAAATGTAAAAGACATAAATAACAATAAAAATATATATTATATATAAAAAAAGAAGAAACATATGATTCTAACTTTCCATAAGCTTTAACCCTAAATTTAGAATCTTAGTATTATTTTATCAGCCCATTAAATTGAACCTATATAAAGTTTATTTCACTAACATCTGCCTTACATATATATCACCATGATGTTATTGCTTGATAAAGGATCTGTGACTTGCTTATGTAAAGGTTATATTCATAAAATTTAAAACTACTAATTCCATGCTATTACTCAAGGTATTAAACAATTCCTTCACTAGTAAGACCTTGTGGAGTTTCGGTTTCTTTCATATTTATTCACTATTATTGGTGATATATGCAGGAATGGAAATCTATTTCCCCTAGGCAATCTACAGTCTTAGATTTGCTTTTATTAAGAGTTTCTGAACACACGGGGGAAAAAATATACACAATGGCTACATATAAGGAAAATGTTTTTAATTTAGTGTGGATAAAGAGTTTGGAGAAATACATTTGGGTCCATTCATCTTTCACTTTCATTAAGAATATGGATAGGACCTCCCTGATGGCGCAGCAGTTAAACGTTGCGCTGTGGAGCTGTCGGCAGTGGCGATGCGAGTTTGACAGCCCGCCAGGGAGATTCCCCACGGCGCGCGGACCCCTCCTGTCTCACCCACTGCTCCCCTCAGCAGTGTGTTTCCGTCGATCTGCCTGTTCTACTCCCCACTCTGTCCCTGGTGATCCCTCTCGCCGCCCCACTCCTCTAGCCTATACCCCAGTTTGTATGCATAAATAAATAAATCTCTAAAAAAAAAATGAATATGGATTTAAAAAAAGGAAATAATTGGGCTATTGTATCTCCAATGAGGAGATGTTTTCAGGTAAATAATAGTAATAAATTTTACTCATTTGATCCAAGAATATTAGAGCTTTTACCTGTAATCACTGCTTTTTGGAATCTATCAGTGCTCAAGCAATTCAGATCAGAGTATTTCCTATGTTGAAAGTTATTCCTAGGACCAGAGGGCTTCACTGGAAAATTATAGCAAACATGCACAGAAGAATTAATGACAATCCTTCTCAAACACCCCAAGAAATCTGAAAAGGGAACACTTCCAAATTCATTTTATGAAAATCAGCATTACCCTGATGTAAAAGTCAGATAAGGACACTACAAGAAAACGATAGACCAATATCCTTAATGAATACACAGGTAAACATTTTCAACAAAATATCAACAAACCAAATTCAACAACACATTGAAAAGATTATACACCATAACCAGATGGACTTATCCCTGGGATGCAATAAATGTGGTATACCACATTAATAAAGTGGAAGATAAATATCATGATAGATTGCATATCATAGATGCAACAAAATAATTCATGATAAAAACCTTCATTAAATTGGGTATGGATGAAAAGATATCCCTTATTCATTTATCAGAAAATTAATATTTTTAAAATGTCCATTCTGACTATATCAAACTAAACAGCTTATGCAAAGTGAAAAGAAATTATTAAACAAAAAGGCAAGTTATAGAATGGGAGAAAATATTTGCAAATCATGTATCAGATAAGGGGTTAATATCTAAAATATATAAACAAACTCATAAAACTCAAAACCAAAAAAAAACCTAATTTAATAAATGGGCGAAGGATTTGAATACTTTATTCAAAAAAGTCTTACAGGTGGTCAAAAAACCCATGAAAAGATGTTCACTGTCACTTATTATTAGGGAAATGCAAATCAAAATAAATACATATCACTTCACACCAGTTAGAATGAATATTATCAAAAAGTCAAGAAACAACAATGTTGGTGAGGATGTAGAAAAAAGGAACCTTCACATTGTTTGTAAAAATATAAACTAGGGAAGTCGTTATAGAAATTAGCATGAAAATTTCTCAAAATATTAAGAACAGAAATACCATACAAACAGGGGGTGGGCCCAAGGTGACAGAAAATGGAGAACTTACCTCATCACATGATAACAAAAAGTTGCACATAAATATGGACTATCTAGAATACAGTAGGCCTGAAATAAAAAGAACTTCTACAACAAAGGGTGAAAAGAGAACACCCAAATGGATAGGAGAGACAGACATTTTCATCAAGAAAGAAACCACACTGCAGGTGCAATGAGGCATAGATGGGAAGACATCTCTAAGGTACAGAACTTTTCACAAGGGGGCATTGGGAGGGTTGAGCTTAACACTCCAACCCTCTGATCTAGCATAGTGGAGACAAGCTCCTGGAACTTCTGCAGTGAGAATGAGAAGAAGGTGAGCACAGGAAAGCTGAGGAAAAAGTAGAGACTAATCCTTAACAGGCCCATGAGAAGACTTGCCCTGAAAATCAAACCAGTAACACAGGTCCGAACTACTCCAGACTCATAAGTGAATGACATCCAGATACCATCCTTACAGTGCTAGCTTGGGAGCCAAGGAAGACTATGGAATAATCCAATGCCAGAGTCACCGGCAGGTACTATTTCATTATATTGGCAACCTCTCTCACCCATGCTGACAACATAGATAGGCACCATACTATCAAACCCTGAGAGTGAATCCCCGATGCATGCTTCAAACACCCCCAGAAGTAGCCTACCTAGCAGGGGGCTGTCAGTCAACAATAAAGAGGGTCCACCCCTGGCAGGAGCAAATAAGTCAAGCCCCTGCTAGCTACCACATGCCTGTTAGCAAGGGAACAGCATCCCTACAGCCAATAAGCACCCCAAGAACCTCCGAAAGCATAAACAGCTATTATGCAGACTTGCTACCAGCTCCGTTCCCCTTCAGAATCCACCCGAAGTCAACCAGTGTATGTACTTCACTGACCTGCACTCACCTGAACACAGAAATGGCCCTCCCATCAGGAAGCTTTGAGCAACACAGCCAAAACGGCCTCTGGCTGGTGCCTACCATAGCAAAAGTAGAGGTGGCACACAGGCCACATGTACCTCTGCCCAGGCGTGGCCCCTCCCCACATTCCTTCTGGTCCTCTATGCCCACAAGACACACAGCAAGCCCTCAGTAAGAGTACAACCAGCCATGCTTCCAAGTTCTACTCTCTATCTGAATCACGCTGATGGAGGAGATATAACTTAAAAATGTTAGAACCAGGCTCACAGATGGAGGTGGGGGTAGACGGAATTAACATAACCATTAGCCCAGCTATACCAATGCCTAGATCACAAAAGCAGACTTAGGCAGGTATCAGACTGCTGGGCAGAGGGTAAAGATTAGGAGATTGAGCCCACAACATAGATAGGACCTCCTATCTCCTTTTA
The DNA here is from genome assembly GCA_004024925.1 of Scalopus aquaticus. Taxonomy (NCBI): domain Eukaryota; kingdom Metazoa; phylum Chordata; class Mammalia; order Eulipotyphla; family Talpidae; genus Scalopus; species Scalopus aquaticus. Next base: position 70,463 of record PVIJ01008472.1, on the reverse strand, counting down.
AATTCTCGTTAGTCAGTCACAGAGGAGCCATCCTGGAAGACCAGCCCCTCCCAACTGAAAGAGGGCTGTATCAGTGCTATCCCTGCACTGGGTCAGGGCAGCCATCTCTCTGCCCACCTGTACCTATGCAGGTGCTCTCCTTTACCAACTGTCCCTCTGCAGGGCAGCGGCCTGCCTGCCTGCCCGTGACCTGCACCATGCAGGCCTCTCTCTTAGCAAACCTGCCCCCTCAGAGGGGCAGCTCTTCCTGCCCGCTTATGTCTGTGCAAGTGTCCTTTACTTCCTTGTCCCTTCCCCTAATAAGCCTGTTCTTTAAGTATAACTAAGTCTCTGTCTTGTGGAGAAACTCGCCTCGTGCCACCAAAGGAGAGCTCTGGTGAAAACTTTCCTAGAGTGAACCCAAGGACCCCACTCTCAAACCCATCAACTCCAAAAATGACATCAATGCCACAAGGTCCCAGAAAATAGGCCTCGTATGGGCACAAATTAAAGCTACCTCTGCCAGCAGCCGGTTACTCCTCAGCCTAGCTAGCAAGCTGACGGTCATGGCTCCAGCAGTTAGCCACCCTCTTGACACTGCAAGCTGCTGCTGGCACAGCAAATGCTGCCAATATGGCAGATAGCCTAGACACGCTCATGCACATCCCACAGCAACTCCAGGCAGAGACACACCAAGGCTAGACCCAAAGTACAAGCCATCAGGCACACCTTAGTGCAGAACTGAGGCCAAACCCAACCAAAATGCCATCACTTGGCAAGACCGACAGCACTATCCACAGGAACATCCCATACAGCAGGCAGATGGGTGCAACTCAAAATGAGACATCATAAGTGACTAAGTTGAAAAAGCAGGGAACAGTGCTCCAGGACACCACACATCACCTGCCAAGACCAAACCCTCATACTAGACCAGGTAGGAGGTTGCCTAAGACATAGAAGTAAACACAGAAAGCCAAGCAAAATGGGGGAAGAACATGTCGCAAACAAAAGAGCAAAACAAAATTCAAAAAAGATGCTAAAGAAATGGAGATAAACTACCTTAGGAAAACTACAAAGTAATAGTTATAAAGACACTTACAGGTTTGGGTCTAACAACAAACTGAATGAAAGAAAGGAACATACAGGTGAGTTGAAAGACAAAGTAAAAGAACTTACCCAGAGAGCATAAAAATGAAAAAGGAATTTTAAAAAGTAAAGATTACCCCAAAAGACCTCTGGGAAAATATTAAGAGGATTCTGTATTTTAGGGGTCCTAAAACAAGAGAGTAAAAAAGGGCCAGAAAAAAAATCTTTGAGGAAATAATCACCAAAACCTTTCTCAATATAGAGAAAGCAGACATTCAGATACAAGAAGCCCAAAGAGTTACAAATCAGAGGATGCCAAGGAGACCAACACCAAGACACATTACAATTAAAATGGCAAAAATTAAGAGACGTATTATTAATAAAAGCAGCAAGAGAAAGCAATGTATCCCATACGTGGGAAATCCTTGAGCTCTCCAGCTCTACCCTGAGGCATGGGGCCTGGCCTGGCCTGGCCTGGCACCTCTAGAGATACAGCCTCTCCCCCTGTGCTTGATGATATATTCCCTTCTTCAAACCCACCAAAACTGGATCAACTTACTACATCTTTTCTCTGGAAAATTTGGAGGCCTCCCTCCACCTCCATCCTCTTCTCTTTCCCTCTGGTCTTTCCCTTTAAGCCCCCAGCTCTGTGCTTTCATCCATTCATTGGCTGGGCTGAGAGTCACTGCCTCTGGCCTGCCTGTCCCAAGAATGCCTCACCCACAGCCATGGCCATGGGGACATAATTAACAGGGAGGGGCCAGTGGTGAACTCCTCATTGGAAAGTTGCAATAGTCAAGGGAAATATATAACATAAGGATGAGACAAAAATATAAATTATGGAGGGGATTAAAATGCACAGTTTTGGCCACCCACAGCCATGACCACGGGGACATAATTAACAGGGAGGGGCTAGTGGCGACCTCCCCACTGAACTGCATGCACACCATCCTAGGAAGCCTGTCCTGTACAGGCCCTTTTGGCTTCTCTTCTCCATTCTCATAGGGCAGAGTGAGGGACAGAAGAGAAAGGATGCCTACTATGTGCCAGGGCTTAAAGAATCTGAGTTGACTGATTTAAATAAATAATCTTTAATTTAAATAAGTAATAATAAAATATGTAGTTTGGGAATGCATTCAAATATTAGCAGCTATAAACTCCATTCAGAGCAATATACACAGAAGACCTTCTACCTTATTTGTGGAACTCACACAGTAATCACAAAGCAGGAACATAGTAAAAACATGAGAAGATGAAAAAGCACCTAAACAAAGCACTGGAAAAAAACATCAAATCTCAAAAGAAGAGGGTGGTGGTGGGAGTGGTAATATATATGCAGTGGCTGAGATGAGAAAATGTACTCCTGGAGCCTATACAATGCTTTGAGCCAATGTTACCTAAATTAAAAAAAAAAAAATAGAAAGAAGAAATACCACATGATCCAGCTATGTCACTTGGTCACTTGTATTTATCCAAGTATACTTATCCAAAGAATAGGAAAACATAATTCAACGAGTTTTAGGCATGCTCTTATTCACTGCAGCATTATTCACATTACCCAAAAGTTGGAAACAAGCTATGTGCGCATCAATAGATAAGAGCATAAAAAACATGTGGTGGTGGTATATGTATACATATTTATAAAATGGAATACTATACTCGGTTATTTTTTTTCTAAAGAAATACTTCCATCTGCAACCACATGGATGGAACTAGAAGTTAGAGAAAGAAAAACACTAAGATTTCATTCCTATGTGGTAAAGAACCAAAATATATGAACTAAATAAATAAAACAAAAACAAACTTTTAGACCATAAGAACAAAATAAGAAAGGGGGGAAATGAAAATTATGATGGTGAACAAAATGTAATATATACAGATGTTGATTTAGGAGACTATACACCTGAAACCTATGTTATAAGTTAATATTACTCCAATAATAAAAGAAAATGCAGAGAAAAAGTACTGTCAAACTGACAGCGGGCAAATGGGGCTTCAAAATTGCCAAAGGCAGTGCCCCAACTGCTTACCAGTCTTGGTTCTGCACCTGAGTGTACAACTGCAAGACTACTCAGGCTTAGGAAACAATAACAATAGGATTTATTTAACAAACAGGAAAAAGCAAAGAATTACTGAAGTCAACATATGGCCATTTACCTTACTTAAAGTAATGTCCAGTCCTTTAAGTTCTAGAAAAGTAACAAAGGTGGCAACTTCCTGCCATTGCTGACGTGGAGCTCCTCTTCCAAACAATAGGCCATGTTTCCAAAATGGCATCTTCCTTTTTCTGTAGATGTGCAACAGCCAGAGTGTAGGCCAGGTTCCAACTCACGAGGACAACACAGAACACAACTGGAGATGCTTCCGAAACTGCCATGGTGCCCCAGCACAGCACCAGGCCAACAACACTACAAACAGCAACTATAGCGGCCAAACAGCCCAACAGACTGCACTCACGCACGCATTTCAGGAAAGCGCCCACTTTGGGCCTCTGCCTTCTTCCTTAGGCTGCAGTAAAACAAAACTGGGAGCAGTTTCTGTCGCTTGGCTACTTGCAAAGCCTCCAAAGTCACTGGTCCCAAAGTCATTGATGATTCCAAAAACACTCAATCCGAAACTCTATATCCCAGAGGCTCAAAACTTCTGGCATCTGATTTCCAAACTCTCAATCTTGGCAGCTACATTTTCTGCCACTTCTTTTCCTACATCTTGGCAATTGCTTCCTCTACTCCTTCAGCATGGCAACTGCCTCTTCCATTCCTACATCATGGCAGCTGATTCTTCTTTTCCTGCATCATGGCTACTGAATCTCCTTCTCCTTCAGTCCCTTTTATTTCTCATCAGAATCTCCATCCCAAACTGCAAACTTAGCATTTTCCCTGGGGCTATTCATTCTCATCAGCAAACCCCCTACAGGGGGCACCACCTTTACCGGACTTTGGACTCAGCCTGGTTACAAAACCACTCAAAGTCATTTATTAATTCTTCACAGTCCCCATCAAAATTCCAATGGAACTCTCACAAAAATAGAAAACACAAACCTAAAATTTATGCAGAATCATGAAAGATTCCAAATAGGCATGAGAAAGAAGAATAAAGCCAGGAGCTTTACACATCTTCCTTTTAAACTATTCTACAAAGCAATAGTAACTAAAGTCTGGTAATGGCATACAGAATAAAGATTCAGAAATAAATTCCTGTTTACAGTCAACTAATATTTGACAAGGGCGCTAAGAATACTTACTAGTTTCTTCAACAAATGGTATTGAAAAGAGTGGATAACCACATGCAGAAAATTGATTGGACCCCTTAGCTTACACCACTCACAAATAAAATTCAAAATGGATATTAAAAGCATGAACAGAAGATCTAATATTGTAAAACTCCTAGAAGAAAACATTAGAAAGAAGTTACTTGATATTGGTCTTGGCAATGATTTTCTGGATATGCCATCAAAAGCAAAAGAAACAAAAGCAAAATCAACAAGTGGATCTATATCAAACCGTAAAGCTTCTGCACATACAGAAAAACAAAACATGAACAAAATAAGTGAAAAGGCAACCTACAGACTAGGAGAAAAATTTGTAAACCATAAATCAGATAAGGGGTTAAAATCTAAAATATGTAAGGAATTCATACAACTCAATAAAAACAACAAAATTTAATTAAAAGGAGGCAAAGGAACTAAATATTTTTTTAAAAAGACATCAAAATGGTCAACAGGCACATGAAAAGATGTTCAACATTACTAGCCATCAGGAAAATGCAAATCAAAACCACAGTGAGTACCACCTCACAATATTAGGACGACTATCATCAAGAAAAGTATTTCTTAAGAATACAGAAAAAAGGAAATCCTTGTATACTATACTACCATGAAACCTAGAAATTCCACTCCTGGGCATATAACCAAAGGAAATGAAAACAGGGTATCAAATGGATATATGCCTTTCACATTCACTTGAGCAACAGCCAAGATATGGCAACTACATGTCCATGAATGGGTGAATGGATAAAGACTGTGGTTTACATAAACAATAGAGTATCATTCAGTCATGAGAAAAAAGAAAATCATGCTATTTGCAGTAACACAGCTGGACTTCGTGAATATTAAGTGAGGTTAAGTCAGAGAAAGACATGTAGTGTATGATCTCACTTATATGTGAAATACAAAAAAGCTAAACTCATGAAAAAACAGCAAGTAGAATGGTGGTTTCCAGGGACAGGAGGAGGAAATTAAGATGTTTAGGCACAAACTTAGTACCAGTAGATCAGTGCACAGAATTACAGACAACACTATATAATAAACTTCAAAGTTGCTAAGAAACTAGGTTTTAATTGTTGCAATACAAAAAGGAAGTCCTAATTATGTATTAGAAGGGTTAGATAATGCTACCCTGGTAATCATATTGCAACATATAAATGTATCAAATCAATACTTTATACACCTTAAGCTTATACAATGTTAGATGTAAATTATATCTAAATAAAAATAGTTGTCAACTTTCAGCTTTAAACTAGAAGTATATTTCTAAATTAATAACTTTTGGGGGGAAAAGGGCATTTACAAAATTTTCAAGTTCTGGTAGATCAAAATGCCATTATTTCCATTTTTCAGTATTTACTTTGGTAATTTTATGGTAACAAACCTATGAGTCTTGAAACACTGCCTTTCAAGGAGTAATAGTTATCTTAATTTAAAACACCCGAAGGTGGTTAGTCTGAGGGAAGCACTGTATTGTTATAAACCATAGAAAAGAATCATCATCTAGTGTTTTTATAATGAGAATCATAAAATTATCTGTAACTCAGTGGAAAAAACCCTGAAGGAATAAATTAGCCACTTTTCACAGTTCTTTGAATGCTTTTAGAAAACATCAAGAGATCAACAAGTTAAACACATGAGCTATTGACCAAAGGGAAACTTATTTTCTATGAGGCAACACTATGCCACAATTCCACTTCACAATCAAGGGGACTGAGCCCCAGAAAGACCTAAACTCAGATCCAAGTCTAGCCTAAAGTACAGGTCAGGGTCAGTTTCCTCACTTGTGGAATTAATGGAGTTAATCAATTCAGTGTTGGCTGAATGCCTACTATGTGTCAGCAATGGAAGTCTGTTGTTTGTTATTTGTTTTGAGTAAATAAAACCATGGTCATTGTCCTTGCAAAGCTCCTAAACTTGTGAAGAAACAAAGAAATGCAACATAACTGCTATGAACAAACTCCTATGGCTGGGAAAACTGAAAAAGACTACAGAAGAAACACAATTAAGACTTGAAGAGTAAGTATGAGTTGCTTAGTATGAGATGGAAATAACTGGTATTCCATGAAGAAAGGACAGACTATGCAAACACAGCAAAGAAAAAGGAGAGGTTTAATGCAATGATACATAGGCTGGGCATCAGGGAGATAAATTCAGAGTCTTATATGCCACAGTAGGGAATCTGACCTTTAATCTTTAAGGAACAGTTGGCAATTTTTTTTTAAAGATTTATTTATTTATACATACAAGCTGGGGTACAGACCAGAGGTGTGGGGCGGCGAGAGGGTTCACCAGAGACAGAGCAGGGAGCAGAACAGGCAGATCATAAATACACTGCTGAGGGGAGCAGCGGGCAAGGCAGGAGAGGTCTGCCGCACCATGTGGGATTCTCCCCAGCCGGGCCTCGAACTCGCATCGCCGCTGCCGACAGCTCCACAGCGCAGCGCTTAACCGCTGCGCCACTGGGGAGGCCCAACAGTTGGCAATTTAAACATTACCCATAATGTTTCTTCTACACTAAGACTCTGGAAACTAGCTGTAGGCCCTATCAAATGAATACAATTTGTCTATCATTACATCTAAAGTTGTTAGTCCGGATTTCTTTAAAGCAAAGAAGCTAAGTTTTGACGCTGATATGAAATCTAAAAGAACTCAGTTAAATTTTAGAACTCACAGATTTCTAGTATTATAGCAGATTCCTACTGTTCTGATTACAGTATGAAAATATTCTACAGACAAGATGTAACACAAGTGATTTCTGTTATTTATCAATTACAAACTCTGTAAACCTATAGGTGTGAAAATTAGAAACAGATACTAAATTTGCATGTCCCACTACAGAAGTACCTAAAGAGAATATAAAGTACCATTTACCTGTGTTCTGCAGGCACAGGGGGTGGCCAAACAGCAGGGTCTCTAAATGGTTCATCTTGATAGGACACAGGGAAATCTGGAGGTTTGTCGATTTTAAAACTTTCTAAAGTGCTGACAATACTTTTAACTTGTTCGTATTCTTCCAATAATTCCTGACGAACCTTAAAAAAATAGTCTTTATGCTAGAAACTTTAAAGCTTATATAAATTGGAAATAACAAATTGTGATAGAATTCAAGTTTTATTAATGTTGTTCAAAGTATGCAAATGACATCAGAAAATATTCAAAAACCAAAAAACTATTTAAAGTAATACAAATTGGAAAACAGGAACTGGCTTGAAAAAAAACATTTGTATACCTTCATTAGAGAAAGTACTTATATATCTTTCATAATGAAACCTATTTCTACCAAGGAATATGATTACCTTAATATCACTTATGACAAGCAACTAAGTCAGTAACAATTTAACCATTCCCAGATATCTGCATTATGTTAAATTCTTTTAGTACATTTGTAAATATCTCCCCAAAAATTGTCTGCCAAAATTTCCAGCAGCATTTCTATACCCAGTATGATTAAATATGAATTGCCTGTTATGATCACCTGAAAGCCTGAAGCAATATTATATTACAAATTACCCACTTTCAATTTTTATTTAAATGTTCCTTCACCTAAAACTTGAATTCTCTTGACCTTGTTTAAATACTTCCAAGCCTTGGATAAAGTTCATTTTGAGCTCAAAGGCAAGATTTATCCTATATTTTAAAAACTTCAGGGGCCTCCCTGGAGGCCTAGGGGTTAATTCTTAGTGCTATCACCACCACAGGCTGAGTTCAATCCCAGCCAAGGAACTAAACCACATATGGCACAGCAGACCTCTCCTGTCTTTCCTGCTGCTCCCCTTAGCAATGTATCTCAGTAAATCTGTCTGTTCTGCTCCCCACTCTGGCTCTGGTGAATATTCTGAACCCCTACACCCCTGGCCTAATCCCAGTTATTCTACGCATAAATAAATATCTTAAAAAAAAAAACCTCACTGAGCACCAACTCCAGAAATTCTTTTTTCTTCAAACTTTGAATCCATACCAATTTTCAAAGACAAACAGATAATCGGTTGAAACTTATATTAGTAAATTCATTTTAACGATTCTAATTTAACACTTTAAAGCAGAGCAAAAGAAATTTTTCCTTTATCTTGAACAATATGTAGAAAGGAACACATAAAGGAGCTGCAGAAACAAAAATCTAAGTAAAATTCAACTGCTAATATATGCAGTTACACAGTAGGAGAAATGAAATTTCACAGCCCAAAGGGAAACTTTTATGGAATAAAAACTTTCAGGAATAAAGGATAACTTTTATGTGCCATTTTCTCCTTCTGATTTCTTGCTTGTCTCTCTTATATTCCTCCTATAAGTGATACCATTCGATGTTTTTCTTTTTCTTTCTGGCTTATTTCGCTGAGCATTATCCCTTCTAGCTCCATCCATGTTGCTGAGAATTGTGTTAATTTATCATTTGTGATTGCCGAATAGTACTCCATTGTATACATGTACCACATTTTCTTGATCCAGTCATCAATTTTTGGGCATTTGAACTAAAGCAAAAACTAGCAGGCAATCACAAATAACAGCCATTCTAAAGAGAAGAGGGGGAAAGAGAGACCAAAATAGGGGAGAAAAGAGCACAAGGGACTACGGTGATGTTTCACAGGTGAATTGGTGGTGGGAAACCTACGGGGGGGGATGTACACAATAATATAAAGGATATAAATTAAATAAAAAAGAAAAAAAAGTATAACAAAAAAAAAAAAAGAAAGAAAGAAATTTCACAGCCCAATGGAAAGAAACACAGGAGCTATATCTGAATGGAAATGGTCACTGTTTAACACAATTAATAACATGTAAAATATATGTCCATGCTAGATTAATAAGCCACTCTTGCCTGTGGCTAGTACGCAAGATAGAAAACAAATAAAAATTTCAATTTGAGTTAGATCAAGTATATTGTTCTCACTCAACATAATTTGGTAACACTTAAGTCAGAAAATAAGCCAAATTTACCCTGAAAACTTAATCAATTTTTGATTAGTGGAAAAATTAGAAGAAACACTTAAAAGGCATTAGCACATAAAATGGAAACTTCAAAGAAATGTTTGACTTTGTTCTTTTAATTTTAAAAGGATTTTAAGCTTTAAGAGTAAGTGGAGAAATTTCAATTTAAGATTTTATTAACTGTACTATTATATAATCAAGTTGTATAGTCAAAAGACAGAGCAAATAGATTAGTGTTTTTTAAATTAGATTACCAATTTATTTGTAAGGAGTCTTTCAAAACAAGAGGAAACTTTCTTAAAGGAAAAGTTCTATGAAATGGATCAAAAGTACATATAAAAATGAAATGGGAAAAGGCAAAAAGAAATACCTTATTTCAGAAATTTGATATCACACACAACTAGGCAACTGATCATGAAAAAAATTAAAAGTAGATTCAATTAGAATTAATCTTGGCAATATAGTTTGTGAAATATTTCATCTAAAATATTTACCAAGTAAGACAGAAAATTTCTTACAGTACATTTAAGTGTATTTCAATATTCAGACAAATTAAGAACTATTTATAAAATCTCAAACTAATTTTCCAACTCTAATCTTTCAAGTATGATAGGCTACACTGCCCTCACTCACTGAACACTTTAATGTGACCTCACCTGTTGCCATTTGCCTTTGACAGCTGGGTCTCTGACTGACTGACAATGTCTCTGAATCTGTTGTATTACCCCCTGATAATATACCATCGATGAATCATAATTTCCAAGAAGTGCATATTCTCTTCCTTTCTTTGCATTGTCACAAATCTCAGCCAAATTCATCTTCTTTCAGAGACCTAAACATAAAATATAACGCCTTTTTAAAAGTTTCCAGCAAAGACTTTAACCATTTTTTATTATTCTTTAAAATATCTACTTAAAACTACTGAAAGTCAAAAAGTTTCTCTTATTGAGGTTACCTAAATGCATTGCATAAAACAGAATAAAGTTTCTAATCGTGGAAGTACAAAGGAGATCACAAAACACCCATGGAGATAATGAGGGAAATTACATAGCTCTGAACTATTGATTTAATGTTACAGGCACATAAACTGGACACTAGTTTTCCTGGCTCATTTACAATTACCACTATCTGAAATAATAGTAAAGAACACCTTATTTTATTTTACTCAATTTATGTTTGATAATGTAGGAATGAGTATAAGACATATTTTCCACTGATGCCAAGTAAGATTGCAGAAATTAGTACTCACTAAAACTTTTTGGCCCCAAGAATAAAAATCATACTTAGGAACACATTTTGAATAAATGGCCTACAGTTGTCCATACATCGTTTATATACAACTTAAATATAAGCAGTAACTTAAGCCCTTTTGTAGTCTTCTATGATCCTATATTCTCTATAGCTTTCTATCTGTGCAAATAATTATCACTAATAGTTTCCCTTCTGGGAAGGTATCAACTGAATCTCTGCTTTCCACCAAAGCCCTCTGACCCAGAAATTCTGGCTTTTGTTCAGGCTTTGCAAAAGTAGCCCAGAACTATCTGAAGCTTCTATGCAAAGAGACTTTCAACTAGAAATTACAGAGCAGGAAATCCAGAGATACAGAAGAATGACATCCTGGGAAGAGTCCAAATTTTCCTACTCTGATTTCCTGGAACAATAAATCAATGGACATATGCAATGGAGAAAATCAAAGTATTTCCCCATGCTTTCCAGAAGGAATTAAATTTTGGGGTATAGTTTGGTTCTTCCTCTCTGTCACTTACCTAGTACTAAGAGGCTCAAAAACTCTTCCCCAAAAATTAAGTGCAGCTAGTACTAGGCATTTCAACTCACTTCAGCAGTACATTCATGAAAATAATGCTGTTTTCCTTTGTGTGTTTGGTGTATTGATACTTCTCCCAGCAAAGGTTCTCTGAAGGCACTGTAGCTATACTACAGAATCACACCACAGGCTATTATGTAAGTACTTACATATGAGACAAAGATTTTCACAAATTTAATTATGAAGAGAGTAATATTTTATATAATAGTAGTAATAGTTGAGTATAACATTTTATAAAAGTTTTGCTAATAAGAATGGAATTTTATTTGGGTGATACAATTAGTTGGAATTCAATATTAGCATTCCCAAATCAACTGCAAGTATTTATATGTTAGTGCTATTCTTTAATAAGATTCTACACACTTCATCTTTGAAAATGTCTTTCTACCCAGATAGGCAGTCATATAGTGATATCAAATCATAGTGATATCAAATCTCAAGCATATGATTTCAATTGAGTATATCAACTGTTTGGAAGAATAAAGTCTTCTCTTGATATATTAACTTGTCATTGCACTGCAGATTAATCACTTCAAATAGAAGCTTAGGTAGAAATACCTCAACTACACAGTTAAATAGATTTTGTAATACAGACATTTCTTCTGCACTTGCATCAGTCTGAAAAATGCCTCTGAAACTGTAGGTTGAGCTCAGAAAATACTGGTTGAGCTATGCAAATACAGATGGGAATGGAGATCCTACATCTTCATTTAGGCAGCATGGAAAGTTACATAAACAAATTCATACTTGTGATTCAAACCTCATTTGTTTTTAACAACATCTTGTAGTTCTCATTGTAGAGGTCTTTTACCTCTGTAGTTACTTTAATTTCAAGGTGTTTAATTTTTCTGAAGCAGTGATAAATGGAGTTATCTTCTTAATTTGTTTTGCTTCTTGTTTGTATATAAAAAAGCTATGAATTTTTGTGGGTTGATTTTGAAACCTGCCATTTTGCTATTATTCATCTACTGTTTCTAGCACCTTTTTTAAGTCTTTAGGATTTTCTGTATATATCATCACATTTTCTGCAAAAAGCATATATTGAAAAAGCATCCAACCACAAGTATTAGAGTAGATACAGAGAAAGAGGAACTCTATCACACTGTTGGTGGGAATGTAAACCCATGAAACCACTATGAAAAGCAATCTGGATTCACCTTTAAAAAACTTTAAAAATGGGAATGCCAGCAATCCCACTGCTGGACATCTATCCAAAGAATATATGAAACCATCAAAGCAAAAATATGTACATTTTACAATGTTCATATAATTTTTACTGACAATAGCTAGCAGATGAAAGCAGCTTAAATGTCCCTGAAGAGAACACTGGATCAAAAAAGATGTGGTATGTACACACTATGGAAGACTAATGCCCATAAGAAAAGATGAAATGCAGCCATTTTCAACAAAATGGAGGGAATCTGAGAGAATTCTGTGGTAAAGCAAGTCAGAACAATAAAAACAAATAGTGTATATTTATATAGCAAATGAAATGAAATACTTACAAAAACTAGTGGAGTCACCAATAAACACCATGAGGGCTCTGAGGCAAAGAGGGAAATGGAGAGGAGGCAACGGGACACAAGAACATTAGAGGTGGGGGGAAGATGAAAAGAAAAAATCAGTTTTGTTCAAAATAACTGAAGTTCTATGTATAAGCATTTGTTTTGTAGCTTTAAGTTGAATTCATTAAGAAATATTAAGTTGCTGCAAAAAAATGATTCCCAAAGCTATTGAGAGGTCAACAGTGGTTGAGAGCAGTCCTCTCATTTAGAAAAATTTCAAATCAGCCCTAAACTCAGAAGATTGTAAGGTAACTTTACTACTAAACCAATAAAGTGCTCTGTGGCAAGACACTTCACGATGTTCAGTTTCTATTTCCAACAAAAATTAGTGGAACTGACAATGGCTAAGTACATGCACAAGAACAAATACTGACACTATTGGCTGCATACCACAGGATAAGTTAAAATATTCTCTGCAAAATACTTGCTGATAAATAACAAATAACCATAAACATCTTATATTCTTAGTTTTGTAAATTTGCCCACCTAAATTTTTACTGCCAGCAGTTGTTTAACATATGTTAGCAGACACCACTTCAAGTTGTATAAAATTATTTTCTCAATTTTTTGGTAAATGTTCTTGTGTGTAGTTTTTTCATGAATACTATTCATTAAAACTAATTCAGGAACTTCAAACTCAGCATTCTCAAATAACAACTGAGCAGTATTGGTAACATCTGTCAATTCATCAAGAGCCAAGGAAAACCACTCAAAATCACTTGCCTTATTTTTTAATTGATTATTGATGTCCTCAATTCTTTCAGCAACTGTTCTTGCTAAAAGGTTATTAGTCTTAAGTTTGTTTACTCCAGACACATCTCTTCGGTTGCTACAATCCAACACTAGTTAGTAATTCATTGGAAAGTTAGTTAATTACTTCCCTGCTTGCCTAACAAATGAGACACTCAGAAACTTAATCTGGGTGCAGTCTAATTTTCATTTTTTATATTGTGAAGAAATTCTGCTGTGATAAAATACTCCTTTTTAAGTGTTCTATTTTTTTCTGACCATTGCTTTCCTGTGCATTGGGAATATTGTGATGAGTGATGAGTCTGCTAATGTCAGTTATGTTGTATTTCTTTAGTGCAGCTCTAGTGTCACTCCATAATAAACACAATGTTTTGCCATCTAAGGCAATAATCCACACTTCACTGTATAAAAGTGAACATAAAAGTGAACATGGAAAAGTATAACATGTCAAGTCCATTTTTCTCATCTTTCCTTGTTTGACACGGTGGGTATGTGCTGATAAACAAAGTACAATGTCACAGGACACATGATAGGCATGGCATTGGCTATGCTGCGGCTATAGTGCACCAAGAAGGAAGTGCACAGCAATGAGTATCCACACAATCTTTAACTACTACTGGACTCTGCCATCCTAGCACAAAAGCAGCCAGAGACAAAAATGTAAAAAAATTAATATGACTATTCCAATAAAACTTTTATTTATGAACAATGATATCTGAATTTAATTTCCACATGTCAAAAAGTGGTAGTCTTCATTTAACTTTTTCAACCATTAAAAAAAGTAAACACCATTCTTCATGGGCCATTCAAACAGCTTGGCAGGCAGGATTTGGCCCTCAGATTGTAGTTTGCTGACTCCTACTTTCAGCATCTATCTAGGAAAGAAAAAGTAAAATATACCCCCCAAAGAAATAGAATGAAGAACATAATGAAGATTAAAAAAGAAAATAATAAAATAGAAACAGAAAAACAATATAAGATTTCAATGTTTCCAAAAACTATTTGCTTAGAAAGACCATTAAAACAGACAAACTTTAAGGAATATTGCCCAGGAATGAGAAAGGGAATATATATATATATCAAAATCAGAAATGTAAGAGAAGCCATCACTACACATTTTATAGATATTAAAAGACAAAAGAAGGCTTAATGAGATGGAAAAAATTTTATGAAGGTAACAACACACCAGAGCATGCTCAAGAACAGACTAGTGAATATGAATAGTCCCGTATCAAGCAGTGCAACTGAATTCATAACCAAAAATCTTCTCACATATACACAAAAATTTAAACACCCCAGGTCCAAAATGGTTTCACTAGTGAACTCTCTCACGCATTTAAGGAAAAAATAAAAATTTCCAGGTGCAAAAACTTCCAACTCAAAATGTGAGGTCAACATTTCAAATACCAAAACCAGGCATTATAAAAAAAAAAAAAAAAACAAACATAAACCAATATTACTTGACACTTTTTGCTCCGCTCATGTATTCACGTATTCACGTGTTCATCTAGTCTCCGGTTTTTCACGCCACGGTGGATTTATTTGAAACTATTAGGAGCTATTTCTTTGATCGTACTCAGTCTAGAAGCTTTAATCTCTATGCATTTAAAATTTCATTAAAATATATCCAGTAGTTCAAGAGCTGTGTGTGTTTCATTGAATGCTTATACCATTCATGCGGTGGCTCAGAAAATAGCCGGCACAAGAAATGCTAAGAACATAGACAAAAAAAAAAAATCCTTAAATTTTAGCTACTCAAATCCAGTAATATATAAAAAGATAATGTATTATGAACAAGTGGGGTTTATACCAAAAATTCAAGGTTGTTTATATAATTATATATAATTTTAAGAGACTAGAACTTAGACCTCTCATAAGCATCTTAACAGATGCAGAAAAAGCATTTCACAAAATCCATGATTAAAAACTCTTAATAGAATTTTCTCAATCTCATAAAGGATATCTATGAAATACTTACAGTTAACAGATTTATTGTGACACACTGGATGTTCTCCCCCAAAATCAAGAAAGAAAAGACAAGTACATTTTATCCCCTTCTATTTAACATTAGAAGTAGGGGTTCTAACCAGTGTGAAGGGGTGGAAAAAAGCAAGTAAAGAGTAAGAGTATGCAGATTGGAAAAGTAAAATTAATTTCTTTAATTCACATACAACATGACTGTCAAAGGAGAAAGTCCTTTTCCTTCATCTTCTTCATCTTCAAACATTTCCTCTTTATTGGCTCTTTCCCTAGTAGTCTGTTATCAATCTTCAAAAAAAAAAAAAAAAAGCAGGGCCTCCCTGGTGGCACAGGGGTTAAGTCTCAGCACTATGAAGCTATCTGAGGCCACTGTGGCAGTTCAAGCCCTGGCCAGGGAGCGAGCCCACAAGGCGCAGCAGACCTCTCATGCTCCCCTCAGCAGTGTATTTCAGTCAATCCGCCTGTTCTGCTCCCCACTCTGTCTCTGGTAAGTATGTACGTGCACACACACACACACACACACACACACACACACGTCCCTCTCTGGCCTACACTCCAGCTCTTGTATGTACAAATAAATAAATCATTAAAAACAAAGTACTGTCAAATTTTTAAGTACGATATTATAGTTATACATGCCTAAAGAATCCTTAACCTTTAACGATTAACTTAAAATAACAGATAAAAGATATATCTGAATTTAGCTTCCAAATTTTTCAGTTGAAAATTATCTATTTTATAGATAAAATTGTGTTATTTGTTTGAGCTAGATAAATTACTTGGGGGCTCATTATTCTATTTTCTTTTGTGTATATAGTTATGGAGGAAAAAATAAGCTTTTTTTCCCCCCAAGTAATCTATGCTAAGATTATCCTTCTTCCTCTCTGCCTCATAACCTCTCTGCCTCATTTGTGGGCTCTTCTCCCACTCCCTCTCAAAAATAACCTCCCCAAACACATACACACATATACTGACACATACACCATAAATGCTACTGCTTACTTACCAAGAGTTCCATATTCAAACTTCTTTCTGTCTCATTTCTAAACATTACTCCTATGTAAGCTGGTTCTGTCTCTATATAATAACTGCAACTACTTACCTAAATGCTAACCTCTCCCTCCAGTCCTGAGGTCTCTCCTGAACTCCAGATCCAAATGCATGGAATACTTGAATATTTAAAAAAATTTTTGAACAAATATTAAAAACTGAAGAGATTTCTTTCACAACAAAAACTTACTCCTCCTCATCTCAATCAACAGTTTCACTATTCTGTCAGTCATCCTAACCAGAAAACTAGGAATAATTTTTTTCTCAAATTTCCAGGACTTTCCAGCCTCTAACATCCAAACTCTAAGTCAGATCAATTTTAACTCAAATATTTCCACAATCCATCTTTTCTATAATTCACAACCACTTAGTTCAGACACTCTTCATTTTTCTACTCGACACTTTTTTCCCCTAAAACTGATTTCCCTACCACTATTCTAATCTCTTCTCTCATAGGTCCACTGTTCACACTGGAACTGGATTTACCTTTCTAAAATACAAACCCGAGAGCACCACTATCCTATTTGAAATTCTTCAAATTCTTCATGTTATGTTGAAGAAAAATTCTGACCTCTTAATCATGGTCTAAGTACTTTAAGATCTGGCCTCTCCAACTACTCTGCAAATATTCTGGGCTTCAGTCATTAGAATGACCTAGAATTCCTCAAATACAAAAACCCCCCATTCTATCCTTTGCTCCTATTATGCCATTTGCCTAGAATTCTCTCAAAGGAAACCTTACCCAGTCTTCTTAGCACAAGCCAAATGTCACACCACACTGGAGACTTTACTTGATTGCCTTAAAGAGAGTCAGAATCTTTCTAGTAATGAGTAAATATGATGGCCTCAGTGGTTGAGATCATGACTTAAGTTTATGAGACCCACCTGGGTGGAAATCGCAGGCTCACATCTATCTTATCAGATGACTTGAAGCAAGATGTCTAAGCCTGTTTCTTCACGTCTAAATAACAAGAGCTATTTCATAGGATTGTTCTGAGGATTAAGTAAACTGCTATTTGCAAAATATGCTGGCTGGTCTTGCCTCACATACTGGAAGTTACTGTTATTTATTCCCACCCTGGGTTCCTACAGCAACTTGTACCTATCTCTAGCACACTATTGTGATGACATCACTGCCCATAAGAGATGCTATCTTATCAGATCTCTAACCCCACCACCTGGCATGATGTCTGGCATACAACAGGTTCTTAACAAATCTTGAAAGAATAAAATACTTCAAATATCTACAATACTGAACCTACTTTCCATCTTCTTGTACAAAATTGCTACTTTAAGGAAAATTTAGAGGCAAGCTTCATTTGAATTGAGAATAAACTTTAGAGTGGCTTGATTTCTTGTTTAAGCACACACACACACAAAAAGCCCACAATACTATCAACAATTTCTAATATACTATACAACACCAAATTCTCAGAACGTTTGTGTAAAAATTAAAGTGTATTCAAGGCAAGTTTTCTAAATATGTGTCATCTGTCTTATCAGCAGGATCTGAGTCAAATCTAGGGACTAAAGTGTATTCCAGAGCTCTTGGAAAAAAAAAAAAGACAGGCATTTTTCATCCTGAAAACATGCCTCTGAGCTATTCTGGAATACCCTGGAATAATCAAAGAATTATCACTACTGCTTAAAAAAGAGAACAAGACTTGTGCTTTTAAAATTAGTAGTAATTGAAAGCTAACCTGTCCTTCAGAGTAAAATCAAAATATGGGCAGGCATTATTCAAGAAAGCAGGTGAGGGTGGGGTGTACACATTTTGCAATCCTGAGCCTCAATAAATAAAATGCAAAGTAATAAGAATACTGTTAGATACAGATAGTATTACAAAATAGCATGGTATCTTTCATCTACTTCTACATTTAAGCTTTAAACATGAATAATGCCCTTTGAGTAATTAGCAATTCATGGGTTTAATATCAATTGCGTCTGACTTACTTCAGAATAAAAATGATTATATACCAAGAAATAAACGGGGGAGGGAGACAACCCCGTTAAAATAAAGTTTCTTGGGTCTCATATCAAATGTGTGACATACATACGGTTCTGCACCGCTAGGCAGCAACCTGGGAGGGTCAGAGGCGCGGAAGGCCCGAGGCCCTGCAGCTTGGGCGGCTGCTCATCCCCGAGACTACGCGGGGCGGTGGCCAGTCCGGGTGGGGCAGAGCGCTATAGCAGGGCGGGCCAAACCGCAAGGCGGGAAGCGCAAGTCTCACCTCCACTTCCCTTTCCCAGAGCACACAGCACAACTCCGTGACCACCCAAAAGCCCCCTCGCCACAAAGAGCTTTTCTTTCCCCCGGTCCTCTCAAAGTTTATCGGTCTTTCCCATCTGTCGGCGCCGCTGGGCTTTGTAGTTCGTCTGTCCAGGCCAACACGCCAAGGACAAGAGCCCGAAAACCCGCTGAACTACAATCCCCATAATGCCCATGAGCCTCGCGCTCCCACTGCTCTGCCCCTCCCTGCACTGATGCCCGCGCCCCTAGACCAGCGAGGCGCACAATCCTGGCGCCTCGGGCAGTGGGAGACTGAGCGGGCCTGGGTACCCCACCACGTCCTCTCCTGCTCGATCTCTGTCCCCGTCTTCCTTGCATTCATTACCTAGGTGCCGCTCGTCGGCCGACCGTTGGAGATGCGGTCCAGGTGGGGTGGGGGTGGGGCACAGGCCGCCGCTGCGGCGGAGTCCGTTAGTTCGCGACGTGCGTGAAGGGGCGGTGGCGGCGGCGTAACGTTACCATGGCAGCCGCGCGCTGCGCTTCGGGGGGAGTCCTGGGAGGGGAGCGCGGGGACTGGGAGTCAGCTCATGGGAGGAGCCCGGGAACCCCGCCCGGGTGCGGGGGAAGGGAGACGCCTGAGTGAGTCTGGAAGGGAAACGGTGACATTGAGGAGGGCGGGTGACTAACTGAACGCTGGTACCGCCTGACGAGTCCTGCGGCGGCAGCGCCCAATCCCCGTGGCAGGACGCGTGTCCTGCTCTCTGGGCAGAGCGCGTTGATGCCTGCTCTATTCTGAGAGAATGTCCATGGCGTCAGAGGAAGGAGCACACGAAAAGTCCCAGCGCCAGGCTCTTTAAAGGTCGTCTCCTCTCGCCCATCCCCCTGGCTCTGCTGGAAGGCGTGTTTGGAACCTAAGCCCTTTCTGTTTGGGCTTTTCATCGGTGAAATCGAATTTGCCATCTATCACACCTTTTTTTTTTTTTTTTTTTTAAAGATTTATTTTTTATTTATACATACAAGCTGGGGTACAGGCCAGAGGCGTGGGGCGGCGAGAGGGTTCACCAGAGACAGAGCGGGTAACAGAACAGGCAGATCAGAAATACACTGCTGAGGAGAGCAGCGGGCGAGGCAGGAGAGGTCTGCCGCACCGTGTGGGATTCTCCCCGGCCGGGCGTCGAACTCGCATCGCCGCTGCCGACAGCTCCACAGCGCAGCGCTTAACCGCTGCGCCACCGGGGAGGCCCTCTATCACACCTTTTAATGCCATTTTTGAGTTGCGGGGCGGAAACGAATCATTTACTGAAACGTAAAGCATACGGCACTTAGGATTATTCAGGAGGTTTGAGACTCTGTAGATGGCATCGGTTTCAATTGAATTTTTATTTTTAACATCGCTTAGGAATCGTTGGTGGACTGACACTTGACTGTCTCGGAGATACAGTGTAGTATAGACTGAGGTTAAGCGAACTGGCTTCTAAAACCCACTTCTTAGTTCAGGTTCTGCTGTCACACTTGGTAGCGGAGAACCAGGGGCGACTCCTTCACCCGCTTTGATACTCAACATCTTAATAGACAAAATGGAGAGAGGGATCTAAAGTGTGTGAGAAATGAAAGCATTGATACTGATTATTATAAAACAAAACCTGACATTTAACAATAACTTAAATATTAATTATTCAATTCTTCGTGATGAGAATCAGAAGAGTGGTAACTTGAAGATGAAGTGGGCGGTTGCCGGGAAAAGGGATTTCTGTGGTGATGAAAAGCTCTATTTCTTGCTTAGAGTTTGGTTTACAGAGGTATATTTGACAAATGCATATATATTTGCATTTGTCACAACTTACAGAATGGGTACACAAGATTTGTACATTTCACTGTATGTAAATGTAACTCAAAGAACATAAAAATATTAGATTTCTTTTAAGATACAGTGCAGTGTTATTAACTATATTCACCATATTATACATTTCATCTCCAGCACTTATTTTATAACTGGAAGTTTGTGCCTTTTAATGCCCATTCCCTGCCCCCTCCCAACAACCACCAATCCGCTGTCAGTAGCTATGAGATTATTAGAGCTGTAGACTTAATAGAGACCATGGAGATCTTCTAGGCCCAACCTCCAGATTTTTTGCAGATGAGGAAAATAAGGCCTAAAACTTTGATTTGAGTAAATCGGGTAGGATAGGGAGAGTTACTGACCTTGAGGTTTTCTAGTATTTAATGTCTCTTCAGAAATTGTCACTGAAAATATCAAGCTGCTATGTATGTCATCCAGTGCTCAGTTGGGGTCACCTTTTTAGAGATTTTGTTGAAATTGACTCAAGTCCCTTTTCCACAACCTGAGAAAGACCAGTGCTCTCTCCAAGATTGCACATTCCCTGAGGGTTACAATCTCGGTCACTTCTGGCTCTGAATTTTTGCTTTCTGTGAACACTTAGGCTCCCTCACATCTCACCTTCTGCAACTCTTTTTCTCTCCTTTTGCCACACAGTGTAGAAATCAAACCCTTCTTTTGTTTGTGTAGCAGACTCTTCCGAAGGTTTGGAGAAACTGAGGGGTTTTAAAAGAAGGATGCAAATAACCTAAAACTAGAAGAACCTAAAAGTCTGTCAGTATCCCAGTGGCATTTGTATCCACCTACCCACCTACCCTCATCCTCTTTCAGCATAAACTGCAACTTCCCTTCTCTGCCATCTCTCTGGTCCCATCTCTCCCCTTCTCCTCTATACAATATGTTTAGATATCAAAGTATTTTCCCAAGAGGGAAAGTTGCTTCCCCAAGAGGAACTCTAGGACCAGTATAAAAGTAATATTCCTCCCTTAGTAGGTATCTGTATAGTCTGTTTGATTTAGCCCACCACTGTGTAGTTAGCTGCTCAATAAATATTAAGCAGCTAATGCCCATGACCTCCCCTGCTACCTACACAGTGAGCTCAATTATGAAAAATATTTAGTATAAATGAGGAAACAACTGATAGTATCTGGAAATCTGATGTCTATGAGAAAGAAAAAACTAAAGGCTGCTGATCATAGGTTTATATTGTAGTAGAAATGATAGTATTCAAGCAATAAAACACAAAATCTGAGTATGAAGCAATAGCATCCTTATAGAAGCAACACCTAGCAATTCGGTTACAGCTCTGCATATATAAAGAGAGTCTTCTTTACTCTTGGAGAAGATGATACTGATCTATCAGCTGAACACATGTTTTTGAGTAAGGATGATAGGTTCACCTGATCCATCTATGCCTCATCTTATTTCCCTTGTGACCAGTTGCTTGCATTTGCAAGGCAGCTGGCCAGGGTTGGAGTGCAGCCTACAGCCATGAAGTCTCCAAATGCAAGGTTCTAATGTATAACCCCCCTTGTTTTTGAAGTCAGGATCCCAGAGAATCAGCTCAGCAGGACAAACCACTTGAGAAGAACGGATGACAGCAGTGAAAGGAAACAGCTGCTTTGCAGTAAGCTACAGAAAGGCAGTCACGCAAAGGAAGACCATGAACTACTGAAGCACAGCCTTAAAAATCTAGCATGGCTATGGACATCTGGGAAAGAACAAGAACTGACAATAAATTTTAGTTTATTGTTTTCCTGATACTTTGGACTAGTTCAAGTGATAGTTAAACACACTAAGCAAAGCAAAAGGTGGAAATGATGCATCCACACAGACAATATGGTTAGGAGCCCCCACTCATTAAAGAGAACTAGCTTTCTCCTCAGGTCTCTGTCTTCTTGGCCTCTGTGGCATTTGACTTTGCCAATCACCCTTCTAAGTGGTGACCTTAGTATTCTTACTTCATTATATCCATCAACTCTTCTATATGCTCTTTAAATAAAGGAATAGTTCTCAAGGTTCAATGGATACACCCTTTCAGTTTCCAAGGCTTCATCCCCAGCTCTGGTTGGCATTCAGATTTCCTTTGCTGATTCTGGTTCCAAGTCCCTTTGCTGCACCAAGGATGCCATGTGCTTCCTTATCTTGTTCTATTGCTCTTAATGTTCTGTTCACCTGCAGTGCTATTCCCCTACCCTAAATCCTTCCTATTTTGCAATAACTAACCCAGACCTTTATGTGAAGCCTTTTTGGCTCATTCCTGCTCACAACTGCCCCCCTCTGCTCTGTACCCATATTTCCTGCACATATCACCCTCTTGACAATTAACCATGATGCCTAGTGGCAGCTCATATATTGCTTAGTCATTGGCTTTTGTCTTTTTTCCTCAGTAGATTTCTAGCTTCTCTGATTAACATTTTTAGCTATTCTCAAAACACTTTTATATCTTTTATGTAATAAAGACACATTAAATATTTTTGATTGAGTTGTTTCCTTTTCTCCTTAGTAAAAAAACTTCCTCTCTGGCTGTCCTTCTTTTAGTAGGAGGAGACAATAGACAAAAGGAAATGAAGAACCTTCTATCTATGTTTCTGCCTTATCCAATCAAAATGAGGTCTTTCCTCTCTTTTATTCATGAACTTAATATACTTCTGCTTCAGTGCTCCCATTAGAAACAAGAATTTCTTTAAAGATCAGTATTAGGCCAACCTCACATAATCACACATCCCTAATGAAAAGAACTGCTCCACATTTTAGGAATTCAAAATATTTCTTACTTATGCCAAAATAAACACAAAATCTTTTGGCAATAGACTATGGGAATCCTCCGTGCTCATGATTTTGTATTTCTTTATGCTAATTTAGAAATATGAAAGAAAAACCCCAGGACTTAAGGCTGTTCAGTGGATTTATAACACTCTAGAGTGTTGTGGGTATGTAATTCAATGAATGAATATATAGTCCTCTTTGATAGCTGGAGTAATAGTATTTTCATTGAGCACTGCAATAAGTCATCATGTATACTCTGCAAGATGCAATACTTCTTTCACCCAACTGCTTGGAGACCTTACATTTAGTAAAGGACGACATAACCAAATATGCATTAGGAATATGTTGGCAAGGAGACCTTACATTTAGTAAAGGAATACATAACCAAATATGCATTAGGAATATGTTGGCAAGAGTTCCTTTATTTCTGTCATGCAGAATACCTCGCAGTGAATTTGAAAGCATGTCACCTTCTGATTTAGCCAAGAAAGCATGTTACAGTGTAGGTGGCATGTCACAGGAAAGCACTTGTGATCAAGTTTTCTATTCGTTGAAGTCAGCATTACACCAAGCAACCCCGACCACAAAACATTTCAAGCCTCAATGAAAAAAGGAGGGTACAGCTGGGTCCCATTTCCCCTTCTAAGAAGACAAGATACTCTAAAACCACCTCCCTCCTGGAATTCCTTCTTTTCTTATTTTTCCGTGTGCTGTTCTACCTGGGCTACAGAAAATTGAAAGTGGTGGTTTGGGGGTAAATTTCATTTCTTCCCTCTGTTTCTCTGCTACACTTTAGGTCTTTTTTGTCATCTGTGTGGGTAAATGATACAAAATCATAAATGCTGGCTTACATGAATCATTCCTAAATGGTTAACTATTCAAGCAAACTGTTCAACATCCCATTCTCCTCGCTGTTCTCTCCTTATGTTCGCCAAGCTGCCTTGCTTCTTTCTCAAATCTCACCTCAGATTTCACAAAAAAAACTCACCAACAGCTGTAATAAAGATTTCTAACAGCCCTTGTTCTGTCCTTTCCCCCAACTCATTGGTTACCTGATTCTATAGCTGAAAGTGAAGTTATGATGAAATAAAGTGAGGGCAATTAGATGTTTTATACTGTTTCTTCCTTCTTGATCTATGTCTGGATTTAGGTCTTCATGACAAGAGAAGCATGTCAGTACGAGAAAATTACAGTTGCATATGAAAAGCAAACCACAAAAACCTGGTAACTACCACATCCTGATTTTGATGTTATCTGTCAGGTGCATTTTTCTTACTATTGCTATGTATCACTATATTATACATATTATATAATACTGCTTTGCAATTTTTCATTATTATAGTGTGCTTTCTAAGATTACCTTTTTCTTTTATTGTTGTTTCTGAGGTTTAGCCCCATGTTTATAAACATAGTTTGTTCATTTAAATTGCTATAGCAATATAATAAGGTTCATCCATTTCCTATTAATGGATATTTAGTTCCTTTCCAATCCTCATGTCCTAGTGCATGTGAACTGCTGTAACAAGCATACCATAGACTGGATAACTTATTAACAGTAGAAATGTGTTTCTCATATTTCTGGTGACGGGAAAATTCAAGATCAAGCAGACTCAGTGTCTGGTGAGGGCTTATTTCCTAGTTCATAGACAACTGTCTCCTTGCTGTGGGCTTACAATGGCAAAGAGAAAGGGATGTCTCTGGGGTCGCTTTATTGTTTTTCCTTTGACCTATCAAATAACATTTTTTGTTCACACAAATGAAAATTTACAAAGGCTCATCATTCACACACATAAGGGGGCTCCACAGTACAAAAAAAGAGTCAAATAAAGCTGTTCACATGGAGGTCCTAGATTACCAGCTTCTGTTCAAGATAATAAAGAAAAATAGATTATTCACCAGTATTTGAAATTCTGTTTGTGTCTGGGTTAAAACCTCCCTCACACCCAAATCAGCCCTACATAAATGTGAAATCATTATAAGTACTCCTTCGTTCTGATGGAAAGAGGCCCTGGGGCACAGAAGATTTTTAAGGTCCCTAAATAAGCTCCCTTCTTCCTGCGGACTCTCAAGGAAAAAAAAATGTGGGGCCTCCTTTCTATTAATCCCTTCAGTTTGGGGGGCTTTTGGGTAACCATTGTTGGTGGAGTGAGTCACCTCTTCAGAATGACAGTGGATGCTTTCACCTAATGTGTGGTTTCCCTCTGGTGGCAGCTCTCCAGGCAGGAATCCTCTACCCTCCAACCCCTAGCAGGCAGAATCAGATTTGCCCTGTGTTGTCCCAAAGGCCATACCTCAGCTTTGTGTGAAAGGAGGGCAAAGGCAGCTTTTCTGGGCCTCAGCCCCAATGCCAGTGGTCTGAAGAGTAGAATAACAGTGCAAACATGGTTCTTTTCAGGTTGCCAGTTCCTAGGAGTCCAGAGTCTCTTTTGCAGGGATGATAATTCCATTCATGAGGGTTTCACCTCATGAATTACCTCCCAAAGGCCTGCATCTCATTGAGAGGTCAGATTTCAACATATAAATTGGGGTTAAGGGGAACAGGGGAGGAAT
Organism: Scalopus aquaticus; assembly: GCA_004024925.1. Taxonomy (NCBI): domain Eukaryota; kingdom Metazoa; phylum Chordata; class Mammalia; order Eulipotyphla; family Talpidae; genus Scalopus; species Scalopus aquaticus. The sequence goes on along the minus strand of PVIJ01008472.1, from coordinate 44,648 downwards.
ATGCAGTCAATAGCATTCTATCCTTGGCCCCTCAAAATTCATGTCCTTCTCACATGTCATCAACTCAGAAGTCTAAAATCTCATCTAAATCAGACACAGATGACAGTCAATCTGATACAGATTCCTCTCTAACTATGAGGCTATGCAACCAAAATGCCAAGTGCTTCCAAAATACAAAATAGTGAGAAAGGCACAGGACAGACATTCCCATTCCAAAAGGGAGACACAGGAAAGAAGAAAAGAGTAATAGGTCCTGAATACTTCCAAAACCCAGTGGAAAAAATCTCATTAGATTTGAAGACTAGAGAATAAGCCTCTTTGGCTGGCTATTCTACCCTCTAGGCTCACTGGGGCAGAGGTCCTGCCTTCCAGATACACTAGAATGGTGGTCTGGCCCTCTGAATTTTGCCAGCCAGGGGTTGGGACCCCCACAGTTTCTAATAGCCCTACCCCATGGTTCTGGGTGGTCACCACTGGACATTGATTGCCCTGGTGTGCCGAAGCACCACCCCTGTGGCTCTGTGGGAGTTTGATCTTTTGAATTCTAGATCAAGGCAGCCATGATCCCAGGTCTCATACACTTTCTGAACAGTGCAGGTGGCACTAATATGTGCCTGTACCTTCTCAAAAGAAAATCACTGTGCTCCATGATGAACCTAGTCTTGCACATACCTCACTTGGGCAGGACTTTGCCCCAGCAACAAGAAGCAAGTGTAGCGACAGGGAGGCATAGGGCAGGTTTCCTATGAACCAGGCAGACAGGAGTCCTGGAGCCCTTCCTCGGTGGCTTTTTCAGGCTTTTAATGGTCTTTTGTAGTGGGGTCCTGGAGGCTGGGAGGCTGGCAGGCCTCCCAGCCCCCAGCAAATCTTTACTCTCTCTGGATTCTGCCACGACGCTCTGTTCTCTACTACTGCCACGCTGCATCCTCTGTGACACCGCCCTTATATGCTCAGTCTCTCCAGGCCCAGGTGTGCCACTCACACACGCCCACACCCTCCTCCAGGTGCCCGCCATCAGGCATGCGTGTAGGATCACAGGGGTCTATCATTGACACTAATAGCAGTAGGGTGGAAAATCCTGATCATTCTTTCGTTTACCCTACAGCAAGGTACTAACTTATTACAAGTCTAATGTATGAGGAGGTACCCAGCAGCTGGCCCTGAGCTCCTGCTGTGAAATTGCTCTCCCCTGCTTTGCACTCTGGAGTGGCAGCCCTGATCATTTCTGAATCATGTTGGTGGAAATCATCCTTGGCCTTTCTCTCATTATCTTGAAGACTAGCTCCTGGTTTCTGTTGAGATGACTGACCCACACTAGTCTCCTTATCAAATGGTCTACTGGCCTTTTGTTAACTCAGTGTTGTCTCCTAAACAACTTTCTCACTCTTTTCAATTGGGAAATGCTGAGAATTTTCCAAATCTTTAAGTTCTGCCTCCTCTTGATTAACAATTTTGCATTTAAATCATTTCTCTCTCCTTGCATTTTACTGTATGGAGTCGGGAAGAACCTGACTGTTCCTGCAACTTTGCTTAGAAACTGCTTCAGTTAAATATCCAGTTTGATTGTGTACAAATTTTAATTGCCACAAAATACTGGAACATGAACACAATTCATTTCTTTGCTATTTTATAAAAAGGATGACCTTTCTTCTACTATCCAATGAAATATTCCTTATTTCCAATTAACATCTCATCAGAATGGCCTTTACCATCCCTATTTCTACCAACATTCTCTTCAAAATTACTTAAGAAAACTAAGTCTTTCTCTTTAGCTCTCTTGAATTGCCCTTAATGCACTGTAGGCTTTTTATAGCACATACCTGTTAAAAACAGTATTCATCTGAGTAAATTTAAAGATCTTATTGGATTTAATTAACAATTATTAATCAGGCAACATCCCATCTAGCAAAAAGAAAGGAGCGATACAAAATGGAAGACATTTAAAGATAGGAGGGGACAAGATAAGGAAGAGAGCGATTGTTTCAGGCAGGTCACCTGCCTGAGAGGATGAGATGGTCTCATCAGGCAGATTTTATTGCTAATATTAGCCAGGAACTTCCAGATTGACTAGTTAAAGTTTACATTCCTGGGAGGGACTAAAATTGCAAATAAATCTTGGTTTAGTAAAATGGGGAGTCACAAGTGACTACATTTTAGGTCTATTTCTTCTTTGACATACCTCAAACTCTTCCAACCTTTCCCCATTATAAGTTCCAAAGCTACTTCAACATTTACAAGTATTATAGCAACACCCTATTCCTGGTACTTAGTTAATATTAAAGATTATACAGTAATTTTTAGAGATTGCCTTATGCATATATGTAAAGATTTTTATAGGATTTATGCCAAGTAGAGAAATGGATAGCAAAGCATCTTACTCATCCATTTTTCTAGATGTTGCCAATTATTTCCTGAATGACATCTCCATTTATACTCACAACAGCAATGTAAAAGAATTTTTACTTCACCACAGCTTGGAATTAGACATTTTAATTTTTGCTGGACTGCTGAGTGAAAATATAAAAGTCTATTATGGTTTGGTATAGGTGCCAGAGTGTAAGTGTTGTCAAGTTGGGACTATTTAAGGAAGCAGAGACAGTCAAATACAAACCAGACAGTATATTAGTTATGTGTTGCTGCAAATTACTATAATCTTATAGGCTCAAGACAACACATACTGATTACTCATAGTTTCTGTGGATCAGTGTAGGGTAAACGAAAGAGTGACCGGGGTTTTCCGCCTTACTGCCATTACCACCAATGATAGACCCCCTGCGGGCCTACACGCATGCCTCATAGTGGGCACCTGAGGTAGGATGTGGGCATGCGTGAGTGGGTACACCTGGGCCAGAGACTGGGCTTATAAGCAGAAGCAGCAGCAGAGGAATATTTGTTGGGTTGCAACAGAAAGACCATGAGAGAACGCCAGAGCACCTAGAAAGAGTGAAGATTTGTGGGGGACTAGGAGGCCTGCCAGCCTCCCTGCCCCCCGGCCTGCCCTGTACCTGGTTGCCTCACTACGAAAGATCATTAAAAGCCTGAAAAAGCCACCGAGGGTTCCAGGACTCCTCCTTGACCCGCCTGCCCAGCCCCATAGAGAACCTGCTCCTGTGCTCTTCCTGCCACTACCATCAGGAATCTAGGCACAGCTTAATTGGGTTCTCTGTTTCAGATTGTGTCCCAGGGCTATAATCAAGGTGTTGAGCAGGGCTGGGGTCTCACCTGAAGACTTGACTAGGGAAGCACCCACATCCAAGCTCGTGGTTTTACAGGATTCACCTATTTTTGCAGGACATCGAACTGTGGGCCTTAATTCCAGAGGCTGCTTTCAGTTCTCTGCTATGAGAGCCTCTTCACTGGGCAATCAATAACACACCAACTTGCTTCATCAGAGACAACAAGGGTGAGACTTGCTGACATGTCGGAAGTCAGAATCTTAAGTATTATCTATCCATGGAATTGTCATCCTTTGCATATTTTATTGTTAGAGGCAAATTACAGGTCTCACCCATATTGAAGAGAAAATAATTACCCAGAGGTGTGAATACTAGGATGTGAAAATCATTATGATCCATATTAGAGTCCATCTGCCACAGGTTAAGAACATCGGTTAGCCTGTCGTTATAAATCCAAATAATAGTTGGCTAAACTCTCAGATAAGTCTGGATATGTAGTATGAGATTAGTACAGCATTCCATAATGACCAAAGAGACCCATGATCCCCTAACTCACTGATCTGCCATTCACAAGATGTGTTTTTACCACCATGCTGCATTCCAACTCTTAAATCCATTCTACATGTTGTGGCCATAACTGTGCTAAAATGCAAATCTAATCATGCCATTTCTCTCAGTAAAAATACTTCAGTGGCACTATTAAAGCAGCCCAGTACCGATGAGAGGCCAAACTCCACCCTCTGACGTAGCACCACCCAAGCCAGAGGGGATGATCTCTGAGCAGTGCCCAACCCCCCTAATGTCCTGAGTGACAGGGCTGTTGGGAAGTGGGTATAGCTGAGCAGCCATCAGAGTAGACTTTAAAAAGGAGTGAGGCACATGGGCACTTTCTTTTTCACTGCAGCTACTGAGGAAGGCAGCCGCCCTGCCAGGTGGTGGGCCCTCACCAAGTCCAGCCCCCGACCGCAGCAGCCAAGCAGGCCTGGCCATGCCCTGCCAGCACCTGTAGCTGCAACTCCACCTGCTGCAATCAATCAGTAATTAAACCCTCTCCTTCTCTCCACTACTTCTTCCTCTCCCTCCCCCCTGTTGTTTAGAATAAATTGCTTTCGTTCTCTTTTGCTGCACCGAAGTCTCTTTTGTTTGCATTTGTGGCCACATGGCTGGAACCAGAACCGATGAGAAAAGTTCTGACCTAGAGACAATTTTTAGACCCTTTATCTGGTAACAGCACAGCAGAGCATCTCAAACATTTTTTATCACTGAGTCCATGTACAGACAGATACATATTGTACACACACACACACACACACACACATACACACACACACACACACACCTATAACTGAAACATAAGTTTCATAAGCCAAAACATATCAAGCATTCTGATAGTCTCTATTCCATTTCATTTACATTTAATTATGAACAGATGAAGGTGAGAAACACTGGCCTACAGGATAAGCTCCAGAGTGTATGGCTATGCTTTCTTTTGCTGGCACTCTGCACACCTCCTGGTCCCAGTTCTCTGTGCCCCTATACTTCCTCCTCCTGCCTGTCACTGTCCTCCTCAGATGTCCCACTCATTCCTCCAAACCCTTTTTGCTCTTCAAGAGTCAGCTCAGGTATTCCCTCTGGAGCCCATTCCTTGCCCAGCATTCTTCCTTGTGCCCTGAAGAACCCTGGGCCACCTGCCACCATAGCACGTACACCAATTCCAGTCCTCTGATGATGCTGTTTCCCCAATAAACAATCAGTTCCTTGAGAATGGGGACTATGTCTTTATAGCTGTGTATCCCCAGCCTTTGCATAGTACATGACATAAAGTCAAGCTTAACAAATGTTTCTTATATAAATAAATAAATAAATGAACGAATGCCGTAGAGAAAGAAATTCCTGACAACATTTATTGAAAATCTATTGAATGTAGAGCATTGTGCTAGAGGGAATAGAACTTACAATGACAAACAAAAAATGTATAAAATGATCTGAATTTCTAAATAAGGAGTCTTTTTATATCTACAACTAAGTATCACTCGATTTCTCACCGACAGTGGATTGAATGATGAGAGTGGGTTTGAAAGAAGTCATTTCTTTCATTCATTCTCTAAACTAATTCCCTATTTTTGTCTGGTATGAAAGAAGTCTCTGATACCCTCAGACATTTCTCTCCTAACCCAGGTCTAGTCTTCAACAGTGAGGCCCAGTGCTAAACAAAAGAACAGTCCTGTTCAAGTGATGTTTGATCAAGTACCCCACGTGACTAACTCAGGGCCCTCCAAAATAGGTCCAGGGAACCCAAATGAGCTAATATGACATGTTATAGACTTCAAAGGACAAATACAACAACTGCTTCACATCCCCTAAGAGCCAGGAAAATCAGGAGGATAGGAGGAAAAGAAGTGTGAATCCAAAATGGATTCAACGTATCGCTTCCAGACACCGGCCCTGGGAAACCCAGTCTGCTAAAGCCAACTCTGCAGTCCTCACTGATAAATTAATAAATAAACCTAGCCAAAAATATATGCAGACTATATTCAAAAGAATAAAATATTGTAAGCTAACAGCTTATATTTTGGTGTTAAAAGTCCCAAGTGGAAGATAACATCCTTATAAATAAAGTGGCCCCTCTCAAACCACTGCTTTCTTCTTCTAGTTAATAATAACAGCAAAAGCTTGCATTTGTAATGAGTTTTATTGTCTACCAGGTACTTTATCTCATTTGATCCTGAAGGCCTGTAAGATAGTTTCAAGTATCCCCATTTTATAGATGAGGATACTGAGAGCTTAAATGACTGCCACACAGAAGCCACACAGGGAGAAACTAGAACTTCATGGGATTCTAATCTCTAATAGAACCAATCTATTACAAGAGAATAGCAATCAGAAACCTGAATTCTAACCCGATATAACTACCTGCTAGCTAGTTAACTGTGTGATCCCGGATGAATCATTTTCTCGTCCTTCCTTTCCTCACCTCTATAATCCCTTTCTTACCTATCTCAGAGGGTTTTGAGGACAAAACTGGTGGTGTGTACAACAGTGCTTTATAACCAGGGTGGTAAGACACACACACACCGATGTCAGGTCTTACCAACTTTTTGTAACGAAATAGTAACAGCAATACCTTTATCACCTTTTACTTTGTCAGTGCCTTTCACCAAACTCATTCAACAAGTGTGCAGCACATTATTGCCTAAGCAACAGCCCTGTGCTACCATCTTTACAGCTGCATGAGCAGCTGATCAGTGAGGAGGTTCTTTCTTTTCAAAGTGACTTTAGGGCAGTGATTCCCAATGTTGTAGCACATTAGCATAGAAGGAGGAACTTCATACACATGTCTAAGCTCCACCATGACCAATTAAAATTTTAACCTGGGGGGAAGGATGATGCAACTGGGTATCAGTATTTTTAAAGTTCCCCAAGTGATTCTAAGTTGCAACTTATATTGGAAACTGCTTCTATAGAGATTACAAAATCATCCATTTGTTCCAGATAACAGTATATAAGCTGAGTATGTCTGAGGTCACTTGGAACAGGAGTTGACCGCGAACCACCAAGATCTTAAGGTCCCACCAACACATATGGTGCAGTCCTCCATTTTGGATCACTGAGAAGCAGAGCCATATGCATATGGCGGGGAAGATGGAGAACACAGGAGAAGCCTGAGCTGCATGGAGCCTCTTCCTCATCACTGCTTTTTCTACTAAGCTTTGCTTCTCAAAAACATCCCACAGAAACTTCACTACTTCATAGGGATACAAAAAACAAACACTTTTATTAAAAAAAAAAAAAACTCGAAAAATAAGCACCTAATCTACAAGTGGCAAATCCTACCAGTTTTCCCATTGATAATAAGAAAATAATCATACATTATTTAATACCAATTTCATCTTTTTGAGTCCAATGCACTTGCAAATGAACATTCTTATGTTTCATTTTAAGGTTAACTAAATACAAATTTACTTTACATACATATGTATATTTCATATCTACTAAAATTGTTTAGTTTTATATTTAGTTATAAAAATGCAGATTTAGCTATTTGGCTCAAAGACAATTAGAAGACAATATCCATCTAAAATCCAGAATATAATTATAATTAGACCTTTGATTTGTGTCAAATAGGAGATGAAGCAACACTTCCTCAACTATTCACCTCTGAACTCTCTCATACACCAGAAATGAAGAAACAAAATAAAAGGATTTGATTTTTCGGAATCACCCTTTCGATCTGGGCACCACCAGAAAAGGACATCCTCTTGAACTGGTTCCCATAAAAATTATCTCAAGATAAGTTACATATTCTCATTTGATAATTCTCTCACAGGCCAGGACAATTCATTGGAGTAAACTGTTACAAGACCTGGAGATTTAAATAATGAAGAGGTTTATCTCTCAACTGAGAAGAATTTATGGTCCACAGCAATAGCCTGGAGACAAATACTCATGCCTCTGGGACCCCACAAAGGCAGTAATTAGGCAGCATTTTATTGTGATGCAGTTACGGTGCAGACAGTGGAGCTGGGCCCCTCTCAGGGTCTTAGGAACAAAATTGGCTTCCTGGAGAACCAACTGAAGAAATCTGGCAACCTAAAAATATTTAAAGAGTTTAGGGTCCCCAAGGGAGGATTCCCAACTATTGAAGTGGAAAAAATTAAGCATTTGCTAAGCCCAAAAGGAGATTTTTATTGAAGAACTCAGCAAAGTTCACAGACTTTGGGTAGGGAGTTTTAAAAAAAGAATGAATTAAAATCACACATATCATATATAGAGAGTAATCAAATTGGGGACTTCATAGTTTCTTTATATTAACATAAGAAAAAGGATCTAAAAATACTCTACAGAGAATGAACCCTTCTTTCTCCTGAATTCATTAGAAAATAACACCTTCATTATACAGAAGATGTGTTCCATCTCACCATCTCCCGGGCATAAATCTTGACACACTCTTCAAGATCTTTTCCTCTGGTCCCTAATTACAATTCTGTTACCTTTTCCTCAATACAGCCCACATTTCATACATTCCTAATATGAATAAGGTGCAGTGTGCATTGTGGTTAAACTGTCAGGACCCAGGACCAGCTGCTTGTTCAAACTCTCTGACCTTGGCAATGACGGTGCCTTGGCTTCCTTGGCTGTATAACCGGGATAACAAGGGTACCAACTTTAGTGTTATCAGGAGAATTCAAGCAGTTATTCCAAGGGAAAGCATTTGGAAAAGTGCCTGACACAGCAAGAAATCAATAAATGTTTACTAGCATTATTGCTGCACTTTGCATTTCCCTTAGTACCTATAAAAATATTTTGCATATTTTAAATGAAAAACGAAACACATGGTCTAACACAGAATTATTTTCAGATTCATGGATTTATTTCTGTGGAAAGTCTCAACAAGCTATTTAGTCACACATATAGGGTGACATTTTTTTATTACATAAAATCCAAGAAGTGTTTCACATGTGGTCCCTGACTTAAACTGGTTTATATTCCATTTGAGAAGAGAATATATGTTCATGAGGCATAAATTAAAAACCCAAAGCAATTCATGATTGCATGTAAAGTAAGGAATCCAGACCATCAGAGCTACAGAAATTTGAAAGAGAAGGAATTCTGAGGGAATCACACTGTGTACATAAAGTTGATAGAGAAGGCATGGGCACCACAGAATACTGGTAAGATATGAAGAGGTGTCCCAAGAGGGGAGATGTAGGAGGTAAGGGTGAGTAAATAGAACACTTCACCTGGGACATGCGACTCATGTTTAAAATTAGGTGAGATAGGGTGACAGAGCTACTCTGGGCACAGGCCCTGTGGTGAGGATTTCAAAAGCCAGACTGAAGAGTTTGATTTCTCCCTGCATGTTTCTAAAGTTTTGTAAGGTGGCAAGTGGCACAAACACAGATATATGCAAGATTTTGTGTGGGAAGAGACTTGAAGCATGGAGAAAAATTGGATGAATTTTTTTTTAATTTCTATAAATTTTAGTTGACAAAGTACAAAATATAATATTGAGTATAATTATTGAGAATACAAATATACTAATGAGAACAATGGAATTCTTTCTGGGAGAACAACATTTTGCTTAGCTGGCACTCAAAAAATAATGTTCTCTATCATTAAGTCAGTTGTAAGAAATTCATATTTTAATATGGATCTGTAATGAGATTTTTACATATTTCATATGTGAACACGTCTTTTTGTTACAGATACACCTCTATGAAGGAGAGGTGACATTATCCCCACCCCCACTTACTTGCAACCTTGGATTACAGGCCCCAATGTGCCATGAACTGGAATGTCTGGTGGCAGGGTGGGGGGTGGGAAGAAGAAGGAAGCTACTGGGAAGTAGATGCAGAACTGAGTGACCAGGTGAAGCTATATAACATGGAAGGAGGTGAGCTCTGGAGTTCTTACCTCTCTGGCTTTGATTTGAACCCAAGGATTTGGGGGGACTTGGAAGGAGACTCTTGGAGAAGACATGTGGGGAGGCTGACAGTGGCAACCATTATATTGATGTGGTATCTCCTTTTGTCCCATTTCTCTTAGGCATGTGCCTATACCACTTCTTGCTGTTTCCCCCCAGACGTTACCTTAGATTTGTGGCAAACTTTCAGGCTTCAGCAGCCCTGCTTCAGGCCAACCCTGTTGGGCTGGGCATTTACCCATGAGGGCATGAGTAATTTGGGGAGTTTTATTGGGGACTATTATTAGGCACATCTGTTCTTCCCTAATTGTATTAAAGATTGTTCACATTAATGGTCTGCTTCCTTTGCAGTGAATAGCAGAATTCTTTTTAGAGTGCACCCTTAAATTTGGGGTTCCTGGTGTCCCTGGTATTGGTCATGCATTAACATTTTCACACAAATGGGTATGCCAGTTAATGATTATTATTGGTCATAGTCCAAGGTAGAGGGGCCTTATGAGCAAAAAGAAGTGACAGCCATGAACGGCATGACAAATGTTTGCCCTCTTTGCTCCATCCTCACAGCCAAAATGTTCCCTGGATGAGGCCTTTGCTATCTGAACACACCAGGCCAACTCCAGGAATACTGAAGGTATTCCCGATGTTCCTGAGGGTGTCTATGCTCTGGGGCATGCTCTTTCCCTTCTTAGGTGCTAGAGGAGACAGAGAGCCCACGGGCCTCCATGAAACTATTCCAGTGTCCAGTTGGACTGTCTCCTGATTCCCATTTGCTCCCTCTTGTCTTTCTATTATGTATGTGTCCAGTAGGTTACAGACAATAGGATAAAATTATATTTGTGTCTTGCTCCCGCTGAAGGCCACGTAGTATTTCCCCAGTGTGTAGGGGTTTTTAAACTATTTTCACTTGTGTGTTGGTGAATAATTTTAAATCACTAAGTCATTAGTAAAGTATTAATTTAAAGGTTAAAGTAGTATACACTATAAATGGATGCAGTTTAATGCACTTAAATTATTCCTCAATAAAGTTAAGAAAAAAACAGTTCTGATGAAAATGCAGAGAGATGGTAATCACAGTTTTGAAGAGTATATAAAAACACTTACCTGACCTCTTACCTTATTCCCAAGGTATTTACTACTATAGATTAGAAGGCTGTATTGTTCATTATGTGTATGGTAAAATATTTCAGGATACAAACCCACCGTCATCTGCTTTTACTTACCATCTCATTGAAGTAGACACGTTATGCCTTGAATAGGGGTTTAAAGTGACAATTAGCTAGGCAACCTCCTAAACTGCCTTTCAGTTCAGCAAATAATATTACGAATCAGTGTTTTCTGTGTTGAATTTGATGACAGAGATGGAGGTATGCAGAATAGCTCTACTCAAAAGTGATCTCTAGATGGGCAACTTCACCTGGGACTCATGTTAGACTGAACTGAGAAATGTAGATGCTTGAGTTCCATTCAACACCATTAAATCAGTGGGAGTGGGCCCAGGAATCCAGCAATCTTGTTTTACAACAGGACTGGGGAAGCCATGCATATGTACATGTGCACATGCCCAGGTGCTTGGAGGCCATGGTCCACACAGTGGGTGAGAAGCACAGACATAATGGAGCCACATGGCTAAAAATAAAATGAATGTAACTATTTTTATAATAATAGAGAAAGAAGATTCCTCTACATTTTGAAATTGCAGAATTTACTATCCCCAGACAAAATTCAACACTACATACATACCTCAAGTAGACAAAATTCAATACTACATACATACCTCAAGTAGACAAAATTCAACACTACCTTATATACCATAAGTAGAATCTTAACGGAATTCCCATGGGGGGTGGGTGGGGAATAAGGGAAAGAATAGGTCAAACACAGAGAAACTAATGTCTTAACCTTTCACTAATACTGTGATCACATGGGAAAGTGAAAGCACTCTTTAGATTAAAAATGGTTTAAACAGACTTTACTATAAATTGACATTCTGACCTACATTTTTAAAAGCATTCCCCTTCCTGAAACACTTTGCTCCTGGAATCCAATCACAGCACACACTCCCAGTTTCCACCCAATGCAGAATTCATACAGCCTCTACTATGGTTTTCCTGCCCTCTACATGATAGACAGCCCATTTTCAGCTAAAACCTATAACCATCTCTCAGTCTGCATTCTATTATATGGGCCTTCCTTTTCTTCCTCAGGGATGCTTGCTCTGTCAGTTCAGCCTTTGCAGAAGCCATTTCTTCTTGAAATTCCCTCTGCCACTTGTCTACCAAGAAAAACCCTACCTATCTGTTGAGCCTCTGTTCAAACACTGCCCTCTGGAAGCACTTTTATATTCCCAGCCAGATTTATAGATTTCTTCTTCTGTACACATTCTTTCTCCCCGCCCCGCCCCTCCCCCTCTCTCTCATCTCATCTTTGTACACAAATCCATTATAGCATTCATCTCTTCTCCCACTACATGTGCCTATACTCCAATTCATCTCTCCACTGGACTTAGTCCTTTGAAGACAGCAACAATGTCTTACCTTGGCATCCTCAGTAGCTGGTTTATTGCCCAGTACTGAAATGTTATTTAATAAATAGAACAAATGAATGAATGTGTGAATTATATGTAAACAAACTGAAAAGGTAGCATTGGATCTGGGCATTGAGAGTCCAATTTGGCTTTACTTGAAAGAAAAAAGAAGCCAAGAATTATAAGTAGGAGAAGAATAGCAAGAACATAGTCATCGGTGTGGGAAAGTCTATGCTTTCTCAGACAGCAACTAATAATATAAGTCCAGTGAAAAAGGAAGTTGGGGCTGACATGAGAACCAGAATAATATGCTAAGGAGTTTAGGCCTCGTTCTGGATATAATGGGGAGCCATGAAGAAATTTTGAATAGGAAAGAGATTGGTTAGCGGAAATTGCTATTGTCTAGGCAATTATAGAAAGTTATAGCCTGATAGAACACAGTAAAGATGAAACAAGGAAAACAAAGGAAATTTGAGAACCATTTTGGAAGTAGGGTCAAGAGGATGTGGCAACCAGTTGGATGTGGGAAGCGAGGAACCAGCGCAGTCAACGACGGACCTAAGTTTTTAAGAAGGTGACTGATGTTCACCAGCAGATTGAAATGCTGGGAAAACATGGATCTTAGCATTGTCTTTACCTCTCCTGTGCCTTCCAACACACAACTATGCATTCAGAGGGACTTAGTAAATATTCATTGAGAAAATTAATGTTTCTTATATTTAACAGACATAAAAAAGGAAACCATTATAATACTTACCAAGTCTCTTTTCAGACACTCTGAGTTTTTCTTAGATTCTCAGCATCTTTCAACCAGTTGGAGTCATGCTGCATCAACCACATCGTTCAATGCATGTGCCCACCAAGCTGACACTTGTCACAGCACAACCAGAAATCTCCTTGAATGCTAATCTCCGTGAGTGCTAATGAATGACAAGCACATAGCTGGTGTTTTAACTTTTTTGGAGGGAGAGCTATGATAGTTTCAGTCCTCTGAAAATGAATCAAAAACAATAAAACAGGCTGATTGTTTTTCTCCGGTGGAAGAAAAGAAAGCCAACCTACTCCAGGTAAATTGAAATCTTCAAATAGACCTATAACGCATAGCTGAGACAGTTTTGAGATAATGGCTTTAGTTAGATGGGGGCCACAAATCTTCACACTTCTTCATTCACCTGGCAGGACTAATGAGATTTTATGGCGGGCAAGTTGTTTATCCCTTGGGTGACATTGGCAAGAACAACTGTATCTTTATCAATCAAGAGTTTTCTGCATTGCAGTTTTTTTTAACCCACAGAAGACCTCCCTAACCTAGATCACAGCATTCACAACAAGTAAGCACCTTTTTTCTTTATGTAAATATTCCATTCCATTTCTTGGAGGCAATCATTCTTTTCTAAAGTTATGTCATTCCATCACAAGGGACAGGCAGAAGAAGAGAATAAAAGGAAAAGAGAAGAAGGGGAATTTCCCAAAGGAACCTGCAAAGACATGAGGACTGAAAACTCCACATCTAGAATATTCTGTGTCCCCAACAGGCTGGCCATTAGGAATAGAGCTGCAGACAAGCTGTTGCCTGTAGTAAAACAACTGATGACTAGGCAGAAAAGTCTCTGCTCCTATCATGGCAGCTGGGAATAAGAACATGGTGACCACCACTCCCACCTAGAAAAGGATTTGGTCCCTCCTTGTGTTAGCAGGCAGAATGTGGGGCCCCCCGGCCCCCCAAAACTTTCATGCTCTAAATGGGTTCTGCCATCCACCACATAAAGACAAAACATATTTTTAGTACATAAGACCTTCAATAGAAAAGAACTTTTCTAATTCAATAGAAAAGAATTAGTGTGTAGTAGAAAGAAGGGAAGATAATAGTTTCCAATGAAACACCCATAGTTACCCAACCCCTCATGGGAAATGCCCAGCCAAACAGCACTGGTCCAAAGCCAGGCCACTGAGGCCCAAAAACTTGCCACAAGTCTCTGGCACCTTCTGGTGGGGAACCATTAGAAAGGGGCTGAAGGGGCCGGGCAAGTGTGGAAGGAAAGGGGCAAAATAAAAATACAAATCAAGATAAAGGCTGCCATTATCAGCCTCCATGCGTCTTTCACCCACATCTCTTTCAAGCATCTTATTCCTTGCCCCCCAACCCCCGCCATGTCCCGGGTGCAAATCCCAAGGCAAAGAAGCAAGTGTGGCTTCTTCTTCACATGTCTCTCTGCTCCACATGCCTCCTGCAAGTCTTCTCCCTCCAGCCTTCTCTCCCAAGTGCTTTTTATTGTCCCCTTGCTGCTCAGTTCCACCCTTCCTTAGGTGAGGCAGGGAACCTGGAACCTCCCCTTTCTATGGGGATTAACATTGTTATACTTGGAGCTTTCATATTGCCTGTAATAGCTTGCAGTGTCTTTTTTAAGCACTTAATTAGCTCTCATTTATATACAGATAGACAAACTCACTTATTTGACAATTACTATCACAAACTTCTATGATTTGCATGTTTACATTACCTTTGTAATTAGTGTTGGCTCATGGATCAAGGGGTAACCCAGGATCCCCAAACTTTCATGCTCTAAAGTGGTCTGATCATCAGTGCGCACAAATGCAAAGGATATGCTTAGTGTGAAAGAACCTTAATAGGATTAACGTGCATAGAGAGAAGAGAAAGAAAGGATAATAGTTTCCCAGTAAGACACCCAGAGTTACCCATCCCCTCGTGAGTACATGCCCAACCGCAAAGGGTTTGCCTGAAGCCGGGCCACTGAGGCCCGAGAGCTTGCCACAAGTCTAAGGCACTTTCCGGCAGGGAACCATAGGAAAGCAGCAAAGGGGCCAGGCAAGTCTGAGAAAAAAACAAAGTATAAATCAAACAGTGGCTGCCACTGTCAGCGTCCTCACCTCTCTTCCTAGTGTCTCTACATGTCTCTCCTCCACGTGTCTCCTTTCATGTCCCCTCAAGTGCCTGGTGCAAACCCAAAGCCAAGAAGCAGACACCCTTCTCTTCCGCATGTCTCCCCAGAGCCCACCAGCCTTCCATGTTATACAGCTTCACCTGACCACTTGGCTCCACCCCTCATTAAGTGGGGGCGGGAACACGTGACCTCCTCTAACACTAGTGGAGTGTCCCTGGTTCTCTTCCTGGAGAAATGCCTCAGCAAAAGTCAACGGGCAGGTTCTAGTTCTGGGTAAGATGGAACAAGCATGCTGTGTGCTGTTTCTCCCAGTGAGTACAGCTGCAAAGCCAGACAGATCGCCTGGAGCAGCCATTTGAGGACTCAGTAAGAAGCAAAGAATAGTAGGTAGAAGGGGGAAGAAAACAAGAATTCAAAGTGGCAGCAAACCAACTGGATTTGCCAGTTTTCCCTCTGGCATCCCCCTGCAAGACTGAAGGCAGCCTGAAGTCCAGACGTGTCACTATGGACAGACAGCTCCAGCAGAAACCTTACAGATCAAACTCCAGTTGCCAGGAAGGCATCTTCTTGGCAGTGACGGTGACTTTGGAAAGTGCTGAGGAAGGAAACATCCTCTGCAATTATAGGAGGGGCAGGCCCAAACACACTCTTTCCCTTCTCTCCGTGCCCCTGCCACTTGGCCCTGGACATGGGAATTGCACAGAGAGCAGAGTGAATAAAACACCAGTTTTCAGGATGACCAAAAAGGAAAACCCCAGGAAACCAGAAAACATGGGAGACAGGAGAGAAAGAGGTTGGGAAGACAAATCCATAAAGTCATTTGCCCCCAAGCTATGCACACTTAGATTTGATCACAAACAACGTAAAAAGACTGTGAGACCTGAATTGACACAATCTAGGTTCCCAATTTGACCATGAGATGATAGGCTTTCAGGAGAAACTTGAATTGCATGACAGACTTTGAAAAGAGTGAGGAGGCTGCCTTCCACAACAGCTGTAATGAAAAAGAGCAAGCCCACATGCATGGCTCCCTTTTAAAGACTCAAAAAAAGAAAAAAAAAAAAAAAGAAAGTGACCACTCCACTTCAATCCCTTTCCAGCAGCCTCTTCAATTCAGAACATCGCGGTGAAGCTCAGACAGAGGTGCTGCGGAGTAGTCCCCTCCAACCTGGACTGTGTCTGAATTGCAGGGACAGAGCTCGACCCTGCATCTGCACCTGACCACTCCCCCAAAAGAAGCCAGACTCAAAGGGTGATGTACTGTTGTAATTTCATTTTATGATGCTCGCAAAAATATAAAGCTAATATGATAGAGACATACTCAAATTCACTATTGCTACATGTTAATTTCTTTTTTTTTTTTTAATCTGTAGACAGAGACGTTGCTCCCTAAGGACCTTCTAGTCTTTGAATGATACTTGGAACTTCTCCATCTCCCTGGCAACCCCACTTGCAAGGGCAGTCAATGAGATCGTGGTCTAGTCAATGCCAAGCAGGTTCTGCTACCCTGGGGTGCATCTGAGAGCTGAAATTACCCTCCCCACCTGTCCTGTTGCCAGTTCAAAGATATCACAAGTTTGAACTGAACAATGAATAAGAAGTCAGGATTCATTTTGCATGACAGCACTCTTGATCGACAAAAATTATAAAGCTGACCTTCCATCTTTCTCTCTCTCCACCCCCTAGCCCCCCAAAATAATTGGACTTATTACGATCAGGACCTACAGGTCTATATGTCACCTCATCAATGGTGAACCAGCTTCTGAATGTCCTTCCTAGCTGCTGCACCTACAAACATACAGCAAAACCCCAACAGGCCCTGGAGTCCCTAACCACTGTACCATTCTACCACCTTGCTGACATGCAGATTCTTTCTGTTATAATAGACACTCTTCTGGTCAAAGTAATAATTCTCCACTTGTCTCTGGTGGTTAGTATTATTATTGTTGCCTTTGGCAGGCAGGGGGAAAAAAGGGGAATCCACATGTTTGCAGGAGAAGGAATGAGATAAAAACAAGAACTTTAACATTGCTCCAAAGCCACAGTCCTGTACTAAATTTAACAAGTTGTAGTACTTGACTCTCTTCCCCCCCGCCCCATCTCCCCAGGGAAGGAACTGTCCTAACACAGTTTTGTGCCTCCAGAGACTTGCACAGTGACAGACATGTAGAGGTGTTCACGTACTTGTAGGTTGTAAGCAAGTGAATAAATGCAATATGACTGGATAAAGGAACTATGTGACTGCAGGCAAAGTCTTACAAACCAAGCAGAAGGGCATGCCCGCCCCCCCCATACCCCTATCCCACACACCCCAGTCCCTTCCCCAGTCCTGCTTCCTGCCACTGATGTGGGGCAATGGGCAGTGGTAAGCCAGTGACCCTGAAGAGACAAGGGGTGCCACCAGAAGGACCCAGCATGGCAATAGGAAGGCAGAAGAACTGGGTCACAGCAGGTGGCTCATTGTCCTGCTCCATGGATTAGCAAGAGCAATTCATTTCTATGTTGGCAGAAGGAAGGAAATAAGCAATAGGAAATAGCACAGTGAAATGCACTGTTTGAACCAAAATGGCCTCTAAAGCATTTTCTGGTCCCTGGATGCTCCAGATAATGGCCTGTATTCAAGTATGTTTCAGAAACACTTTCTGTGTGTAGGGTAAAAGGAAGTGATCAGGTTTTTTCCACCCTCTTGCCATTAGCATCAATGACCAACCCCTGTGGGCTTAAACATGTGTCTGATGGTGGCACCTGGAGTGTGGCGTAGGCGTGCACGAGTGGGCACACCCAAGCCGAGAGACCGAGCATATAAGCGCGGCAGCAGAGAACGGGTGGCGGCAGAGGACCTTGTGGCAGAGCACAGTGGAGACCAGTGGAAAGACAAATGGTGTAGAAAGATCATTAAAAGGCACCAAGGGCTCCAGGACTCTCCTTTACCCGTCTGCTCAAACCATAGAAAACCTGCTGTAGGAGGCAGGAAAAACCAGGAAGCACAGGTTCTCTGTAGAGCTGCACAGACCAGTCAAAAGGAGAAGTTCTGGAGCCCTCGGTGGCTTTTTAGACTTTTACTGGTCTCTTGTAGGGAGGCAACCATGTACAGGGCAGGCAATGGGGCCGGGGGGGCCCTTAGCAGTGTGTTTCAGTCTATCTGCCTGTTCTTCTCCCCACTCTGACTCTGGTGAATCCTCTACCACCCTACACCTCCAGTTTGTATGCATAAATAAATCTTAAAAAAAAAAGTATAATCGTGTTGCATGAATTTTCTTTGTCTGGTTTCTTTTGCCCCACATGAGATATTTCTATCACATCGATGCTGATGTGTCTGCCAGTAGCTCCTCCACTCATTTTGCTGTTGTGTTGCTGAGCTGTATCCACTGTGTGTGCATCTACAGTCACACAACAGTGTGTGACTTTTGATGGGCTCAGTAGTTTCCAGGTTTTGACTGTTAGGAACAAGGTGGGTATGGTCATTCTTGTGCAAGTACTTTCATGGGTATTTTTTCTAGAAAGGAAAAGAAAGGAACTGGTAGGGCACAGAGTGAATGTGTTCAACTTCATAAAAACTGCCAAACAGCTCTCCAAAGTGGTTGCACCTGTTTCACTTTTTAGGCTTTGTATTTCCTGAGTTCACTTGACCACAGAACCCCACACATCTGTGTGGGTTTTTAACAAGCAGGTAGCTTTTCACATTCCTTCCAGCTTTCAGCAATGAGAACATCACCAAGGCATTCATAGTGGAATTTTTTTATCTCAAATATATATGTAAAATGTACATACACACACAAATATATCATGTAGGCAATAGCAAATTAATTTCAAGGATGACCAGAAAGAGTTTGAAAGGTTGGGAGTAGGATGATGGAGGGAGTGGTGAAAAAGACGCCAACAAGTAGTTTGAACAGAGACATGGAAAAGGGAGATTTAAGCCAGAGAGAATCTGAGATACCACAGTTATCAACTATTAAAAAAGAGACAACGGTGTTCAGAAGACTTACAGCATTTAAGAAATTTCTCTGGGTTCTCAATAATGACAAGATATTCAGAAAACTTCAAAATTCTGTTTTATAAAAAAGAACTAGATAGATGATTTGGGATAAAAATTAAAACAAGGTACAGTATAATTTTATTCATTCTAACTCCATTTTTAAAGAATGTATACTTATAAAGACATTACTAGAGGAATATAATTTCCCATGAAGCTCTCAAATTTCTGCAGATCTTGAGCAGAGAAGCTGACAGCCTTTAGTTCTAGACTATCTTTTCAAGGATATTTATATAGTGACCAACCTTGAAAAATAGGTTCCTTCCTCCGGAGGAACATGCAGGTTTGCTTCCAGACTTGGGAGACAGAGGCCAAGACTCCCTCTAGCACAGAAGGCATCTATGCTGACTGCCTTCTCAGAGATTCAAGTCCCCCAAACTTACGATTCCTCCTCTCCCATGTAACCCACTGCATGTGCAGGTTTAACCCAGGCCTTACGGTATTGCTTTCCAGGAATTGGCAACCAGATTGGGCTGGGCAATTGGTTCCAGGCTGGGCAACCAAAACAACAGCAGCGACCAAATGCTTACAGCTCCACTACTGCTATGACTGTAAGAGACCATCCCTTCTGGCTCAGATGTCTTGTATCCTCTACACACACCCGAAACTGTGGGCTAATTTGTTAGTGTGCAAGTAAAATCTCAGTTACTTCAAAGTTCTTGACAATTACATGTGAACTTTTTTAATCATCATAGCAAAAATTCTTCCTCTACACTTTTCCTATGTCTAATTTCTGAGTAAGAAGAATTAATTCTATCAGAGGATTTTTTTTTTTAAACAGGATTCAAGAAATTGAGGATTTCTCATATGTTGTTAACTACTAATCCTAGAGACTCTGGGGCAGTATTTTTTTCTTCACTCCTTATTTTCCCCATTTCTCCAAATAGTATTTTATTTAAAATATTCATTGATTATATTCATTATTTTCAACAAAACTTTATACGAGGTTTTCTACATTATTTGTACACAGTTCTTCCAACTATGGTGTGCATTTATAGAGTAAGATGAATTTTTTTATTTTATTTAAGTACCATTGGTTTACACCTTTGTTGGTATTTTTGGAAGCATAAGATCCCCCACTGAGGTGAGTCACCACAGCTCACCCACCACCAAAATACCCATGGTCCCCCACCAAAGTACATATTCTGCACCTTTTAGAAAGTTATTTTTCTGGTGCCAGTTGGGGAAAGGTACTCACTTTGTTCTAGGGATCAACACTATAAAACTTCTTCTGTATTGCAGAGAATCCCACTAAGCTTCAGCTGCCCAGATCTCTGGCGTTGCACCACGGCAAAAACCTCTCCGGCTTCTTCGACTTCAAAGTTTGCCTGAACCACTAGTTCCAGGGAGGCCCTGAGAAGGGCCTATTTCCATAGTGGTTTCTGAGAGGGAGAAATGTGTTTGTCCATGTGGAATTTGGGGAAACACAGTTTGGTCCATAACAATAGGATGCAAAGCACACTTCAACATTAGATAATTAGAAAGCAGCAAGGTTAAAAGTAAAGGTCAGAGCTCAAGGCAGAGTGCCAGCTCTTTGTAGAAACAAGCAACAGAGAACAAATGTTTTATTTATATTTTAAATAAACCTTTCTTTTAGCTACTATATCATGTGCATATATCTCGTTTGCACATGCTTAGTGGCCATTGATAAACACAACTGTTTAACTTTACAAACACAATTACATTTCACAAAAAGGGCAAACTTAATCAGTACTTTCATACAATACCATCTGTGATAGAGACATAAAGAGTCACTTAGGCTAACACTAAATGCCAAAAGGCAGATTATACACTAATGGCTCTTATTTCATCTTTCTGACATTAATTGGAGAACCAATAATTTTGAGACAATTAGGGAAATTGGAATATGGATTGTGTCTTAGAAAACATTGAAGAATTATTGCTAATTATTTGAGATATGATAATGATATTGTGGCTATAAAAGAAAATGGAGAAACATATAATACTATTTTGCAGTGAAAAGGAAACTATGAAGCAAATACAGCAAAATTTTGTTAACCTGAATGGAGGGAGGGTACATGAAGTTCATTATATGTTGTGTCTGCTCTTGTGTATTTTAAAAATCCTCATTAAAAAGTATTTTATAATCATATTTGTAAACATTTACTCAATACCTAAGAGGGAGTCAATTGGTTGCCTGCCATGAAAGGTAGATTCAAATTGTAAAGACAAAGCTTTGACAATTTGGGGAGCCCTATGTGAAAAAGCAGGAATACGAAATTTTCTTAGATGATGTTCTGCTAGCAAGGCACAGTGCAGGTTCCCTATGACTCAGGCAGACAGGTAAAGGAGGAATCCTGGAGCCCTCGGTGGCTTTTTCAGGCTTTTATTGATCTTTCTGCAGTGAGGCAACCAGGTATAGGACAGGCAAAGGGACACGGGAGGAGGGGGCTGGCAGGCCTCCCAATCCCCGGAGATTCGTCACTGTTTTGGGGCTCTGTGGCGTTCTCTCGTGGCCTCTCTGCTGCACCCCAAAGGGTCCTGTGCTCCATGCTCTGTTCTCTTCTGCTGCTGTCGCTTCTTCTTCTGCCACTTATAAGCCCAGTCTCTGGCTCAGGTGTGCCCACTCACCCATGCCCACAGCCTACTTCAGGTGCTGCCATTAGGCATGCATGTAGGACCGCAGGGGTCTAATGGTAGTGGTAATGGCGGTAAGTGGTAATGGCGGTAAGGCAGAAAAATCCAATGACTCTTCATTTACCCTACAGATGCGATCTGTACAGTAAGCTTGAGCTTCAACAGCTTCCTGGCAAATCCACCTTTATCATGGGTTTGGTTTCACTAACTGAATGAATTTTCCTCATTTAGTCTTTTTATTCTTTTAACTATGAATATTTCAAATATAAGCAAAAAAGAGAGCAATTAAGACAATGATCTCCTATACACCTATCACCCTACTTCAACCATCATCAGTCCTTAACTTATCCATAGGCCCACCCACTGGGCTCCACACATACTGTGTTATCCTGAAGCAAGTCTCTACCATCATTCAATCTGTAAAATATCTTAGTATGCTCCTCTGAAAGATAAGAATTCTTTCAAAACATAACCACAAAATCACTATCAAACCTAAAATAAAGTTCCTTAATCAAGTTAGTCTTCAAATTCCTCTAATTACCTCAAATTTGGGGTTAATTTGAATCAGGAACCAAATAAGGTATACATTGTGACTGGTTGATAGGTTACCTAAGTCTCTTCATCTCTAGGTTTATCGTTCAATTTTTTTTTTCTTTGCAATTTATTTGTTGAAGAAATTGGGTCATTTCATTCTATATATAGTCTTTCCTCCAGTCTGGAGCTTGCTAATTATATTCCTACAGTATCATTTAACGTGTTCTCCTAGCTCCTTTATTTCCTATAAACTGGTTGTTATATCCACAAGCTTGATCAAATGCAGTTTGATTTTTGGGCAAGTATCCTTCCTAGGTGTGTACTTCTCTCAGAAGTCGCAAAATACATTATGTTTTGTGGGGTCAGGTCAGCAGCCATTGCTGATCACTACTAAGATCCATTGTTTCCCAATGTTTGTTTGATTTTTATTTAAATTTGAGTGGCTTTCAGCAGGTGCTGCATACATTGGGGGAGGGGGGTCTGCCTTATCTTTATCCCAGGTCCACTTCACACTTACATGATTACCTGGCTGGCTCCCAAAGGCACTGTAACAATGAGGCGATTAGGAGTGGACTGCAGCAGACAAAGATAAACAAGAAGCAAGCCTTGTGCTAAGGAGGTTATGGTGTGATGGTTGGAAATGCATGGATATAACAGTGAAAGTGGTGCCATAGGTGGTACAAATAACTTAGGCAGTGTTCCCTCTGTGAGTACAGAGAAGGAAGCAATCAGCAGTCATGAGAAGGCTCTAAGCTAAACACTGACTTTCTCCAATTAAAATAGAATGCTGTGTTGATGACTGCTCTGTAGTCCCAGTTACAAGTTGGTATCCACCCTAGACTGGCTAATCATCTTATCCCTTCTTCTTCCTTGCGTATGTTGGCCCAAAAGTCTCACAGCCAATTTCTGACTCCTTCTTGGTTACATGCCACCTTGTGGTATAACCATCAGTTACAACATATTTGTCAACTGTGCAGAAGAGGAAAGAGATCTGTTACTGCTTAAGCAGAGGGAGGGGGGATAGAAAGACAGGCTGTTTGTTGCATGTATACTCTGTGGCAAACACTTGCCAGATAACACTTATCAGCTCAGACTACCTGGTAGCTAAGAGTGACTGGGTGGAACAATGCTGGTCAATAGGTTCTATCAAGAAATTGGCAAGGGATGTCTGGAAAATATGTAGGGCCTCCCTTTTTCCCCTTTCCTTCCTATAGCCTCCTGTCTGCAATGTAGAGTTCAGTGGGAGACAGAGCAGCCAGCTTGTGGCCATGAGGAGACTAAAGTGAAGACAAAAGAGTAAGAATCTTGCAACAGGAAGAAAGATGCAACCGGCCTTCTGGCGCCAATCCTCTCCAAAATGCTCACCTCTGGAACTCCTAATTTCTTAAGAAAAAAGAAAGTCTTACTTAGCTAAATCACCGTAGTCAACTTTCTGTTACATACAGCACAAAGGCAGTCTAGCTGCTAGTCATTATTACTACGATAATTCTACTTACAAATTCAGATACTGAAGTTCAGGTTGTATAAGAAACTCATTCACATTCACACAACCAGAAAGGGATACAGCTGATACTCAACTCTTCTAACCTCCTCTGCCACCTGGTAATAAAATGCTTTTGAATTTGCTATTCCAAAACCAGAGACTCATTCTCAGCATTTGAAAGCCAGAGGGATGGACATTTTGCCCTTCTCCCAGAGTCATTCTTGTATCTACATCCAGGTTGCCATTTTCTTCTCTCAGTCAGACTGGAGTGCTGGCAATGAGGATACCATTCTTTCTTTGCCAGGCCAGCCTTTCTGAAAATAAACCAATGGTTGCTGCTGGAAATCCTTTCTCCCCTCAAATGCTTCTTCTCTCTGTCCTTCCTACTACATTGCCCATGTCCTGCCATGGAAGCACTTCCAGCACATTTCTGTTAAATAGTGCTATCCTGCTCAGTGGTTCTCCACAAGGCATTCCACAAAACCCTAATCTCTAGGGAAGCTACGGGATTTAATTAATGCTAAGATATACACTCTTTCACATTTTAAATCTCAGCAATCAGGATGCTTGTTACAATCTATGGATCTTTCAATCATCATAGACCTTTTTTTCCCTTTTAATATTTCTGAAATCATGATTTATCTTGTAGGTGCTGGCATTTTAGTTTACGGAAATGTAATGTTTCAACATAAAAACATTCAAATCAGTGAAGTATCTATGGAAAACATGCTAGTAATGGGATAAACCAAATTAAACAAAAGTTTTTAATACAGGTCTTCTCAGAGCCTTAACATACTAAGGTGAATCTCAAGAGATTTTTAAAAATTATTTGACTATAAAACTCTTTTTTGTGAATACCTTATTGTACTAAATTTAAATGGAACTCAATATTTAAAACACTGCATTAGGCCATGATATTCTGGAACAAATGATCAGATTTTCCAACCAATTGTCCTCTGCAGGAGAATTCTGAAAAAGTTGATCAGATATGTGTAATCTATGAAATTGGCAAGTATGAAGGATGACCTTATAGTGTGAGGGTCAAAGACCTCACAGAGACTCCATTCACCCAAGTAAATCACTGGAAAACAGAAGGGGTATCTTCAGGCGGATTTTGGAAGATTGAGAGCACAATGATGCTAATTTTCACTCTTTC
Source organism: Scalopus aquaticus (assembly GCA_004024925.1). Lineage (NCBI taxonomy): Eukaryota > Metazoa > Chordata > Mammalia > Eulipotyphla > Talpidae > Scalopus > Scalopus aquaticus. The sequence goes on along the minus strand of PVIJ01008472.1, from coordinate 19,814 downwards.
TTTTTACTGGCAATCAAGTCTGCTTATCTTCATCTAGTCCAAAGAGACAAGAGTTATGGTTAGAGTCACACATTCTAGTGCCTGAGGATAATATCTGATCCCAGACCCTCAGGACAAAAATCCTTGATCCCAGAGATGCAGATAAACCTGGTGTGACTCCTGAAATGCTGAATGGCAGGACCCAAAATTTTAGACAGTTTTCAGTACTTTTTAAAATAAATTCCAACATGCAGACAAAAATTAAGGCTCAGGGGCCTCTCTGGTGGCGAAAGATTAAGTCTCAGCACTATCACCATGATAGCTTGAGTTCCATCCCCAGCCAGGGATCTAACCCACATATGGCACAGCAGACCTCTCCTGTCTCGCCTGCTGCTCCCCTTAGCAGTGTATAAGAGTAAATCTGCCTGTTCTGCTTCCCACTCTATCTTTGGTGAATCCTCTCACTGCCCCCTCCCCGTACCTCTGACCTACACCCCAGTTCCTGTATGCATAAGTAAATAAGAATACATCTCTAAAAAAAAAAAAAAACTAAGGCTCATACTTTTAGGAAACTGACTCAGTTAAGCAGTGTTTAAACTGTGACAGCTGATAAGAGATGTATTTAGCTAGACAATAATCTAAGACCTAGGCAATAAAGGCAAAAAAAAAAGGGGGGGTGGAAATAGAAAGCAGGAGATGGAGGCAGGAAATATTTTAAAGACTCCCCAGGGAAGGACTTAATAAAACACAGATTTTGAAAATGTTGAAAGGATGACGTACTGCAGAAGAACACAGGACAGTAGTGACTGGAGAGGTGGGGGCGTCCTGGATGTTGGAGGGAAGAGAACTGAGCTTACACATTGGACTACAGCTTTCAGAATGATGTTCAAGTGAAAATGTCTAGGAGGCAGCTGGAGATGAAGGCTGGGTTAGAGAGGGCAAAATTATACATTTTGAAGTCATTTGTATCCTGTTGATATTTGAAACCTTAGGCATTTATAGTTTTCCCCACAATGTGATACTGTTCCAGAGACTACCCATTTATAACTGCTGGGAATCCGTCTGAAAGATTTCAAGTTCAAGTTCTACCTCTGCTGCTGACCAGCTGGGTCTCCTGGTACAAATACTCTACCTTCTGAGCCTGAGATTTCTTAATTGGGAAAGAGAAGTACTCATATCAACTTCTCTGAGCTATTGTGAACATGAAAGGAGCCAGTTCTTGCGAAGCACCTGGCACAGCACCTGAAGCGATGTGTGGCCTCGAGCCTTGCTTGGTTTCTGCTTTCTCCGTGGCCACCCCACGCAACTCCCAAGCAGTCCATAATACAGGTCCACTTCTCTTCAGCACAAAAAGTGAGTCTAGCAACAACAAACAAACAATTTGCACTCACCTCAATGGAATGCGAAGATCAAATCTTGGCAGACCAATTTAATTTTCTTTGATGATAGATAGACCATGTAGATAATGAATGAGCAAGGGATGTAATCTCTCAGTGCTGGAGTATGACCTTAGGTTCCATCACAAATTCATCAACTATATAGAAAGAAAGACGAAAGACTTTTCTTCATAAGATGCAGGCACCAAGAGCTGAATAATGTCACCCAAAATGTGGCTTATCAGTGACTCAGCCTCAACCCGGAAACATTCTGCGTGATCTCACTGGTGTCAGCACTGGAGACTGGGCTGAACATCTCTATCTTTACCCCAGTGACGTAACTGAGAACTTCCTAATTATAAGCACAGATGACACCAAGTTGTGAAAGCATTAGTAAGAAGGTAGAAGGGAAGTCAAAATAGCATTAACCAACCAAGGAAATAGTTCATAAAGAGGATGAGTTCCAATAGAAAAAAGTATAATATTTTTTAAGACAATCCATATAGTCAAGGAGGAAGATAAGTATTGATTCGTTTCCCCCAGAGATGTAACCAGGTAAGCGGTTCAAGTATGGCTGGAAAGCCTGAGTGCTTTCATGGAATTAACACATAGCAGAGAAGGCAAGAACACAGAAGAAAGGGAAAGGAGAAACATAAGGGGTGTGTGTGTGTGTGTGTGTGTGTGTGTGTGTGTGTGTGTATGTGTGTGTGTCTGTGTGTGTCTGTGTGTGTGAGAGAGAGAGAGACAGAGAGACAGAGAGAGAGAGTGAGAGAAGAGTAAAAGGGAGAGAAAGGTGTGATGGAGATAGCTGTGAAATATGTTCAGAGTAGATTATTGGAATTCGTATTCCCTTATACAGTCAATAAATAATTGAGCACAGAGTATATGCCTACATTGTATCCAGTACTAGGGTTGTAGCAGCCAACAAGATTTCAGAATCCTGCCCTCATAGGGTCTTCTTCCTTTACCTGCCTTCTAAATGATAAAGTGCCTATTACGAATCATTAGCCCTCTTCCATTTCTATCCACACTCATACCTTTGGTAATATTATTCACTACCAAAGCTTTGCCCAACATCCGTCTGCTGATGGCTCAAATTCAGACTTCCATCCCAGACTCAGGAACCAGTTAACTACTTGTACTCTCAACCTATCACAGACTTGGTCTATACACATGGATTCTCGATCATTCCCTCTCCCTGCCCAGACTGTGCCTTCCCAGTGTTTCCCATCTCTAATGCCACAACAAACATAACCAAAATATAGTACTTGGCTCTTCCATCCTATGTCCTGTTGCTTCTAGTTTTCTGGAATTCACCTGACATACTACAGTAGAAAAAAATCAAGCCCTAATACTTTTTTGTCTTAAAGATTGCTGCAAACAGCACCATTTACAATGGCTAAGACATGGAAAGAAACAACCCAAACACCCCAAAACAGATGAATGGATCAAGAAGACGTGGAATCTATACAAAATGGAATACTACTCGGAGATTAAAAAGGTAAACTCATGTCATTTGCAGCAACATGGATGGAGCTGGAGGGGATTATGCTAAGTGAAATAAGTCAGAAAAAGCTAAATATCGAATGGTTTCACTTATATGTGGAATATAGAGAAACCAAACAAAGGGTCAGGAAAAAGACAAAACTTGCAAGCTGACTATAGATCTGAGACATCTAGCAGGGGAAGGGGAGGGAGAAGGGCCAAAACAAGGGTGGAAAGAGCACAAGGGACTGTACTGGGTAATGAGTCAGGGTGCTATGGTGGTGAGAGAACTACAGGGGCTACACCTGAGAGGAGATATCAAATACTATCCCAAAATGAACGCTGATGTAAGAAAATAAAGAAACTTAAAATTACCGCAAACAACTGGCACGTGAACAGATAGCCCCACCTGCCTTTTCTGATCCATGCTCTCTCCTCTCCTCCCTCCAACCCCAAATGTGACCTTGTCTGAACGAGCCCTATCACCACCAACCTAACAAGACTAGAAAAGGGAAAAGACTCTTTGGGGTTATGTCCTTGGGAACAAGGACTGCAGTGTTCATAAGGAGCCATTACTGCCCCCTTCCTGTGCGGGAAGTGAGAAGATGGATTCGAAAGTATTGGAAAGTTCTAAGGCAGGGATTCAGTAAACTTACTTTGTTAATGGTCAAATGGCAAATATTGTAGGATTTGCTGGCCATCCAGTCCCGGTCCCAAGCACTCACCACGGTCACTGTAGCCACTGAAAGGAGCCTAAAAGTAACAAGTGAGACACACATGAAGAGCAAGGTTGAGTTCCAGTAAAACTTTACAGACATTAATGTCTGTAATAGCATATGATTTTTATGTGTCACAAAATACCGTTCTCTTGATTTTTTTTCCAGCCAATTAGAAAAAGAAAAAACATTCTTAGCGCACAGATTATATGAAAACAGGCAGCAGGTCAGACTTGGCCCCTGGTGTGAACATGGCCAACCCTTCATCCGAAAAAGTCACCGTGATTGTCTAAAGACATGCATCCCTTCCCGCGGACATACGATGAGCTGAGAAGTTAAATCCCCTACCGGAGTGCAGCAAAGCATCGCGAGAGCTCAGCCAGGGCGTTTGTCTATGCAGGTTGGGGTACACGTGAGCATGAGGCTAGGGTGTGCTTCCTAGCTGAGGTTTCTGAAAGGAAAAAAAAAAAAAAAAAAAAAACTTGGAGAAGCAGCCCCAAGAGGCTAGAACTGACTTGAACTTGTGACTATCTCTCAAAAATAGTCCTGTTTATAAAGTGCGTCTCTTAAACTTCAGTGCTCTCTGCAGTGAAGTTGAACTATAGCAACACAGTTCTAGGTGAAATGGGGAGGTTCTGTATTGGTTTGGAAGAAGATTGTTTAAAATTTTCCACTAATGTCAGTGTAATTTTTTCCCCAAAAAAACTATTCAGATGAAAGTAGGCTACACTGATACTGGTTAACAAGGAGACTGCAGAAGGCCTATCCTGGGCCCTTGAAAACTATGATCAACAACCATCTGCTTTTGAGGCTTTAAGGGGAGCTCAGTCTGCCTGAAGAGGTAAGGTGGGATAACCCCTCCAAGTTTTCCTCCATCTCCATAATTTCAGGGCACAAAAGGAGACAGATGCCCACCGGGAAGAGTGGTTAGAAAGAGCAGCTTCTTTTTCTTTTTTCCTACAACAGAAAGTTAAGTTTAACTCCCCAAATCCCCATGTAACACTGAATACCCAGCAAAAGAAGTTTTCTTTGAAATTGCATTTGCCTGCACAAGAGGTCTACAAAGCCTGCATTTTAATGCTGAAATAACTCCAGTTATTCAAGCTGCTATTATTGTTAAGAGTAAAAGGAAAAGCTTCTTAATATGACAAGCAGTTTGTCAGAAAGGACTTGGCGTAAACTAGGTACTGGTATCTTTTTCCCCTTAAAAAGTGGATGAAGTCGAGAAAGTGCCGCTTCTTCTTGACCTGCACTCACTGAAGAAACACATGATGACTCTGGCCACAGATGTCTCTGTATTAGGTGGCCACTGAGTCTCTCTGTTGAGTTTCTGTATGTCAGGTCATTTTCTTTGTAACTTCTGAGTTCTTCCCAGCACTAGAGATTCTGGAAATTCAAAATGTAATTGGCAAATTGTGTGTTGATGTCATAGCAAATTCAATGCAGCTTATTCTGTCCGAGGGCTGATTTCAAACCACTGCATTAACAAAAGCCAACATTGATCTTTTACCCCATAAATTAGACGATATGACCAATTTTTTTTAATGACACAGATAGGTACTATGTGTGATTTTCTGTTTTCTGAAATTTTTTTGTGGTCATCACCTTTCATTATCAATCTTATTCCTGCTGTGCACAGCAGAAGGTTGTTGCTTTATGATTTTTTTATGCAGTGTATTATCCATCAAATTGTGCAGATTAATTACGTCACAGAGAGGCAATAGAGGTGCCATTAAGCCTGGTCAGTAACCACCCAGCTGAAAACAGTCTTCAGTCACTCACTGACTTCTGTCCTGGACAGAACTGCATGATTTACATTTGCTCTCACTTTCATTTACCAGAAATAGATTTGCAAATATTTTCTCTTGGCTGGATTTCCTTCTCTCTGTTGTAGAATCAATAATTATGAAAAGATGAACACAGAGGAAGAGTACCGGCGCTTTTTGTAATCAGCACCTACCACAGACCCTCCTCCAAGCCCACACACTCTCCTCCCCCAGTGACTGTACAAGTAGGTGCAGTTCAGCCCTCTTTCCAGCTATGTAAACTAAACTGTAGGAAGTTAAATAACTGGTCTGGGCTCATTCTTCTGGTATGAAGTGGAACCTGGCTTCCAGCCCTGCTCCATTTGCCTCCAGCAGCTTGCTCCTTCCAATATTCAGTAATGCCTTCCAAAGTGACACGGAGGGACTGACCAAGCATTTTTCATCACTGTCCTGTAACACATCCATTCGCCTGTCTATATGAGCCTCTTCCCACCTCTTTCAAAATTGTCACTTTTCTTTGTAATTGCACAATCTTTTCAATATGGGGTATCATCCTCCTTCCCAACCTTAAATTTTTATATTTCCTTCCAGTCTTCATCTATTTGGATTTAACTAGTATATAGTCTAAGACACTAAAAATTTTCTCTCCTTTTTTTTGCACTTAACATTATATCATGAAGATGTTCTTATGTTTCTATGTAATCAGTAAAATTACTAAATTTAACAACTGCATAATATTCCATCAAGTGGATAAAAATAGTTGCATATTTTATGCTTGACCATCTTTCTTACATCCTGAGTACATACATAAGAGTTTCAATATTCTTCTTATCTTCTTAGCATAATCTGTGAGAGACCAATTTAATTCATCGCTTCATTTGCCTCACACTGGATTGAGTATTAGGTTATACCAGTACTTTGAACTTGGTCATACACAAAGCTGCTGCCAATTTCTGAATGTAAGCTAGACTTCTTCAAAAACCCTGTGCAACCCATTCAAATACAGGCCAAAAAGATAAGAAATAATTATTCAGTACTGGAAAGACTGTGAGGAAATAGACATGCTAATAAATTTAATTGCATATGAACTGTTACAATCTCTCTGGAAGGCAATTTGGCAATACGTAGGAAACACTCTGAAAAATTATAAGTTTTATTCCAGCCATCTACTTTAATAATTTATCCTAAAAGGGCAAGTCAAGAATAGGTACAAATATTTAGCTATGAGCATATTCTTTATAATACTTCTTAAAAAGCAAAAATGAAAACAAATTCACAGCCAACAAAAAGAATTGGCTTTTAAAAATGTACACACCTGTATAATGGAGTATTATGCAGCCATTTAAATCATGATTGTAGATGACATAATTTTAATGACATAAACACAGACCCATAATATAGTTAATAAAAAAACATGCCACAAAATATCCTTTACAGCACCTATTTGTGTATAACACATAGATAAAACAAATTATAAATATGTTCCAGTTGTTAATAATATTTATACCTGCATAGAGGAATTACAGTGTTAAATGGTTTTGCCTTTTTATCTTTTCATACCTCAGATATCATTGCTTTGCAATAAGAAATAAACACTTAAATTTTATTTTTATATATTTATACCAGTTCCTTAAAGCCTACATGTGCACAACAGTATTTTCTTTACCCAGCTGGGTCGGAGACAAGAACCATCTGCACCATCGTATAGATTCTATGTATGCTCTATCACCTGTGTATCCAAATGACAAAGGTATAGGCAAAGGGTTGCAAATGTATAACAATAAATATGAGAAAAATATCCTTCTATATTTAATTCAAAATACTGGTACCTCTAGTCCAGCTAAGGAAGTGAGGTTACACCCCTTCCCCACTTCTAATCAGAGACCTGGACATCTTGTCCTGCAGAAACAGTAAGGAGAAAGTAAGGCTAGCAGGGAATAGATGCTGTGTTCCTCCCTGTATTAGTTATCTATTGGGTAAAAAATTACCCTGGACTCAGTAGTTTAAAATAACAAACATGTGTGGTTTCTTATCAGAAATCCCGGAGCTCTGTGGCTGGGTGGCTCTGACTCAGGTCTCTTGTAAGGTTGCAGTAAGGCGAGCACCGAGGTCATCTGAAGCTGGAGAGGCTGAACACTCCACCCTCAAGCACATTCACACAATTCCCAGTGTCCCAAATTCCTCAATGTTAGTGAGCAGCCTGGGCTCCTTGCCTCATGGGCCTCTCCACACACTGTGTCCGAGGGACATGACCTCCGGCTTCCCAAAAAATGACCCAAGACAGACCGAGAGAGAAAGCACCTGACCTGGGAGCTGCAGTGTCTTTGAACTCTAATCATTTCTGCTGTCTCCTATTGGTCACACAGGCCAACTCTGGTACAGTGTGGGAAGGCCCTGTGCAGGTCAGGAACTGCCAGGAAGTGGGGGTCACAATGCGCCATCTGGGAGGTGGTCTGCCACACTCCCCAAAGTGCTGCATCCATGACACCCACCCCCCACCCCACCCCCGCCAGCAAGAAAATTGGTGACTCAGGAACTGAACTTGTCCAAAAGAAGGAAGTTGGGCATGAGGCTACAAAACCTTTCATTAGGGAGAAAAAGAAAAAACTCTCATAGACAACATTTGCTTTTATTAAAATAAAACAACAGGCAACCCAGTAAATAAATTGCTTATCAATGCCACATAGAATTATAAGGAACAGACACTATACAATTAATTCCCATTGCATTATGCTTTACTAGAACCTTTTGACTTCCTAACCTGCAGTTTCAAGGAAATTTCTACAAATTGACTTTGCTCAGATGCCGATGTAAGCACATCAGGAAGATTTGTTCCTTCTGTGTAATGTGAGGTCCTCTCTCCTTGACTTGCCCTGAGTCTTGCTCTGACTTTAACCCTAGAGGCACGAATGTAGTTTATTACTCAGTTACACAGGGGTGAAGGGGATGAGAGTCCTCCAGGCCTTACCATGGAGTTATAAAGCCTCATGCCCAAGCACATGGGGAGCACAGCGGCCTCACAGCCCCTCAGTCTCAGCTACTTGACCTTTGCACTGCAGGCCTAGCCTTTGCCTGACCCTTTACCCATTCCTGCCCCAGGCCTGGCTCCATGAGCCCCTGCCTCTCTCTGTGATTTCCCCTTTACATCCTTTCCCTTCCCTTTTTTTCTATCCATTTTTTACATTATCACCTCAAGAATGACTGACAGTCTCCATATGCTCTCCCCTAAATTCTGGAAGATACTCAAAGGTATCAAGTGAAGTAAAGAGTGGAATTTTAGGAAAAATTATTGTAGCCCTTTTTATAGTCTTCTAGTGACTTGACTACAAGATTGCTTTGTATCTTTAGGGCTTACAGCGCACTATTTACGAGACTTTTTAATAATTGAATGAATAGATGAATGAAGAGTTGGAGAAATCTAGCCTGTGAACTGCAAGCTGAGGACCCAGAACTGAGGCCAGTCATGCATCATGTTGCTCGTGCTATTAGTACCATCGTGTTCTCCTATCTTCTGAGCTCAGAAGTCCAAACAATGTCTATCAGCTCTAAGAGATCTATGTGATCGCAATATTCTGTGTTTGCGTTGAGAGGCTTGAACCAAGTAACAAGAGATAGAGTGGAATCTTAAGGATGAGAGTACAGAATATGTTTAGAAATTAAAAGAAAGTTGTATTACAGGGAAAGTTTGCCTGCTTGACATCAACTGGGCTATTCTGAGGGGTGTAATATCAGACTCTGTTCTCCTGAGGAATACGGTACCGCCTAGCAGGAGAGCGTGGTGCATAAATATCACCATGTCCTGCATTGCTTAACAGTGTTTCCATCGATAATGAGCCACAGCCAACCTTGATCCCTATAGACTATGCCTATAGCCTACATGTGTAGTAGGCAGTCCTCTCTGGGTTGCGTAAATACACTCTACACCATTGGCCCAATGAAATCAGCTAACAACACTTTTCTCAGAATGTATCCCTACTGTTAGAAGAGCCAAGACAGTATTGGCCAGGACTGTTCTAGTGACCCAATGACAAAAGCTGATCTCAAACTGTTAATAGCTTGGAAAAGGAAGGCAGAGACTCAGAGGCAAGAATGTGATCTATCCTGGTCTCTGCTTTTCTCCCTGGCTATGGATTTCCTTTTTTCCTTCTATAGAGAACTTTCTTCACACAACAGGGGCAGGAGCCCACCTCACTGGAGTCACCATTGAACGACTGTTACCAGCAGAATAGGAATTCTTCTGCTGGGTCCAGGTAGGACTGTCCTGGCTTAGGATTCCATTGCATGACAAGTCCACCTCTACACTAATCACTGCAGACAAGAGACCAGCTGTGTTTGCTTAGACTCCCTAAGTCTCACTTTCCTCATCCTTGAAACAAGGATAATATGAACCACAGATGGTTGTTGCAAAGATTAAAATAATTTAAATAGGATAGCTCATACAGAGTACTAAATTCTGTACCTGGCACATAGTAAATGTTCAAATAACCTATTGTCAATTTTGACAATTATTAATTTTTGGTGATCTGCTCAACATGCAGGTCCAATCATATCTGTCTTAGCTTTGTTCCCAAAAGTGCATCCTTCTACTCTTATCAATATTCTCATATTCCTATAGTCCAACCAGCTATTGAATAATGTACATAAAATACTACAAAATTTATACATGTAAAAAGGTATTGAAGGGTCAGCAAAGGTCAAAACCAGAATCAGACAATTTAGGACTTACGAGAACTCCTTGATATTTCTCACTCCTGCCTGACTAGCTAGAGATAGAAAATATAAATTAATGTCTAATATCTTCTGGTCATAAAAAGATACTATACTAGATTTGCAGGCAGATAAGCTAATCTCAGCTACTGTGACTTACTTTAAGTCTCTATGTCTTCCATCTGTAAAATGGGGATAATGATATTCTCCTACTACTCCCACACTGGGGTGTGGTGAGGCTTAATGAGACAGTGTTGATAAAATGCTTTGAGCTCAGCTAATGAAAGGCTTTGTGCAGGAACTCAATGTTATTACACAGACCCTTCGTGGTCATGTGCATTTGGAGTAATAAGCTAGTTGGCACTACTTCAGAGAATTGCTAAAAAACACAGATACACTAAATGATCTTCTTAAAAACTGAGATGAAATCAGAATAGAAAGGTTGGCCCAATTATCACCTTGTCCTGGTAAGACCTCATGCCCAATCGTGTTGATGTCACTTTCCTCTGGTTGCTACCTGTGGGTACTAATGACTCACCCCACCTCATTTTATTTTAACTCTTATACTTAACTCTAAAATCAAGCATTATCTCAGTCCACTGAGGTGTCATCCTTTCTTCACCAGTTTGAGTTACAGTTAGATAATGGAAAACTTCAATAGATTACAATTGTGTTAACAATATGAATTATGTGTCCATTATATCTCAATAAAACTGGGGTAGGGGAGACTAAATATACAAGGAAAGGTAATTGTATGCTATAGAGCAGCAAGCTAAAGAAGAATTTTTCAATAATGTGCTAAAATGACAATTAAATTAATACCTTCTTAATGAAGAAGGTATTAACCCAGTGTTATGGTAGGGCAGCTAAACTGGCTTATGAGAACTGATTGCTAAATCTTTAGGAGTTTTGCAAGCTGGTTGCCAAATACAGTTATTTTAAAAGCTAATACATTTCTAAACTTATCACTTTATAATAATTTTACAATTGCATATCATTTTGAGGTTATTTATATTTTTTATATCTATCATATCTGATTGGTTAAAATAATATATAATGATGTTCTACTTTCTATTTCTTCCCAACTGCATGTTCAGTGATATCCTTTTGTAGCTTGAAATTAGCAACAGCAGGAATATTTACAGCACAGAATTAGACTGCTACAAATCTGGCTATCCCCTTCCCCAAGACCCGGTAATCAAGTATGTACTAATGCACCACTATCTAGACCCATAGGACAAAATAAGAAACAGGAACAGAGACAACAGCAAACAAATATCAGTAGTATTCTGGAAACTAAAAGACCAGATGAATGAGCGAAAACTAATTTAGCAAAGAAGATCAAGCCAAAACCTAAGCCCATAGGGAGGGAAGTTTGCAAGAAGGAGACCAGCTATACCACAGAACCTTGAAACAGAAATTAGTTCCCTCTATGTAGAACATGGTCCAAGTGTGTTTAAAAAAAATATGTTGAACATCTGTGCAAGGAGCAGTGAGATTCCCCACCCTTCTTGCCACACTCTGACACCTGTACAGCCAGGCTATGGCCCCTCCCAGTCCTGGGAGAAAAGGTTGACTCAGATCATTTGAATAGTAGATATAACTGAGATCTGACATGTGACACATTAGTGAAACAGGAGATTTTTTTTTATAATTAAATTTATTTGTTTATTTTCTTACATGTTGTTGCTTTTGGGACAGTATTTGATTTCTCCCCTCAGGTGTTCTCCCACCACCATAGCACCTGTGAACTATCATCATAGTCCCTTGTGCTCTTCCTGTTCCTGTTTTAACCCCTCTCCTTCTCTCTTCCCCTGCTAGATGCCTCAGATCTATGGTCAGCTTGCAAGTTTTGTCTTTTTCCTGACCCTTTGTTTGGTTTCTCTAAATTTCCATGTATAGGTGAAACGACTGGATATTTATCTTTTTTCTTTTAGACTTATTTTGCTTAGAATAATCCCTTCCAGCTCCATACATGTTGCCACAAAATGGCATGAGTTTATCTTTTTTGATCTCTGAGTAGTATTCCATTGTGTATATACACCACATCTTCTTGATCCAGTCATCTGTTTGGGAGCATTTAGTTTCCCTATCTTGGCAGTTGTAAATAGTGCTGCAATAAACATGAGTTCATGTTTCTTTTCAAATTAGTGTTTTTGTGTTCTTTGGATAGATTCCCAGGAGTGGAATTGCTAAATCATATGGTAGATACATTTTTAGTGTTTTGAGGAACCAGCTTTCCATAGTGGTGGGACCAGTTTACATTCCCACCAGCAATGCAAGAGGAAAACAGGCAATTAAATAACTGTCTACATTTTGGATTATAAGATCCCACAGTCCTCTATCCCTCTTGTCTCCCTGAATGTTGGCAAGGAGGCTTATAGCCACAGGCAGAAGATCATATCTTTCATCTCTAGGGACAATGACCAGTTCAAGAGAAAAGTCTTACAGAGAATTACTCCTTATAAAACATCCAGTTGCTACAGAATTACCAACATGGAGCTTACTGGTCAGGAAGCATTGCCCATGCATAAATCACTTTAGCGCCAGCCATTACAGGGAATTCTCTAAAATGAAGTTATTTCCAAAGTTGATTCTATATCCAGACAAATTATTAAGTGCAAGAGTAGAACAGAGATGCTTACAAGGTGTCCAAACATTTAACTGCTATGAATCCTTTCTTAGGAAGTTACTAGAGGATATGTTCCAACAAAACAAGAATTAGCCAAGAAAGAAGTTAGGAGATGTAGGAAACAGAGGCACCAACACAGGAGAGAAGAAAAGAGAATTCCCAGTCTGCCACTGAGAGGAACCTCTGAGATGAGTGGCCAAGAAGGAACAGAGCCAGTTTGGAGCAGGAAACTCCAGGCGGATGTGCCCAAAGGGAAGGAAATGCAACTACAACATTTGCAACATAATCATCACATTGAGGAAAGCTTGGGGATGAATTACTCATAAATCCCCCCCCCAAAAAAAATACACAAATAGACAAAGCAATTATTAACTCAGGAGGTGGGGGAGAAGAGGCACAAAAGCAGAAATGTAATTATAGTACACACTGAACAATATTTACATAGTCAATGCAAATACTGATTGGTGATTTAATGAGAAAGTGTGACACCCCATAATTTATAAATATTCTAAAATGCATATATTTCCCACATTTTAATATCTTAAAAATCAGACTATATCTTATAATCAACATGGTAAGATAGTACTGGAGCACTTTTGCCCTTTGGAGTGACTCATAATAATGGTGCATCTTTAATGAAAGGCATCATAGGAAGAAATATAGGGATTGTTGGGAATTGAGGGAGAAGTGTGAAGAGCTGTGTCTGTGGGAAGTCAGCCAATGATTTCTAAACTGAAAAATGTAAAGATACAGCTTTATAAGCATATTTTTTGATTGATTACTCTAAATGCCCAGAATACAACAAAAATCACAGACAGCAGTTGGCTCTGGGCAGCAGTAACTAGAGGCAAGAGTAGGTGGAACTGGAGGCTACTACTGGTTGTGATTTTTTTTAATAAGCCCAATAAGCAGATAAAGTTTTATACTATACATACATACTAGAAGTAAAAATAATACATACAGAAATAAAAATAATAAGATGAAGTGTTCCATTTCAAGCTTCATCAGAAGTTTTCAGGCTGTGAAAATCATAAGGGATCTTAATGGTTTTCTCCTGCAGGACAAGGCATCTAACTGGTCTGCTGGGTGCTCCAGGCTGGTCTGAGGAGTGAAACCCTCAGGCCACATGTATGTTACTTCTCAGGCTGCCTCTTGCCTTCCATCTTAGGAAACCCCCCTGCCTGATTTTGCACTCTCAGGAGATAACAGAGCTGGCTTTGGGGGGAGTGGAAACCACAGTGCACGTGACACATTTTTTAAATGCTCGTGTTAGACCAGAACCCTGGAGAATGAGAAAGGAAGAGGGCGGTTTGGCAGGTGTGGAGGCCCTTTCCCGCAGACATCTGTCAGTGGTTCTGGAAGCCCATCTCGCACCCCCTTCACAGAGGAAGTGCCCTGGATTCCTGATGAGATGAGGCATCCCTTCCACAGTGTGCTCCAGCTGCTCGTCATCATGGAAGGAGAGGGAGAGAAAGCGAGAGGAAGAAGCCTCCTGATAAAGCAAGAGCTGCTTGCTCCTCGCTGTCAGACTACGACGCGTGAGAGTGTGCCGGCAAGGAGGCACTGCCTGACTGCCTGCGGGAGGACAAACATCTGCAGTCCTGCTGGGCAAGGCCAAAGATGCTAGTTGTGATTTGGAAAACCACTTAGGGAGTACAGGCAGCCAGAGAGGCCACCAGGACAGCCAGTTCTCAGCCCCACCAGGACCTACATTCAGCTGCTGTGAAATGCTACAGCCAGACCACGAGCCAAGCCAGACCATGTGCCATGTGGAAAGTCTTCTACACTAGTTGGTAAACAGCCAAGGTCTCAGTCCCTCCCCCGGGGCCCCCGACACCTCCCCCAACACATCCGGCAACCAAAGAGGGAACATATGGCCCAGCAGGGGGCCTCCTCCAGAGGCCCCACCAGTGACAGCTCTGATTGGTCAGGCCCGCTTGTGAAATACTTTAAATATCACTCTCTGCAACTGGATCTTTCAGTCGGAGGCCAGTAAGCTGACTTCCTGCAAAAAACCCTCCACCTTCCTCTCCCCACCAACTTTTCTCTCTAGCCCAGTGTTTGCCAGTTTAGAAGGCCAGGAAGTGTCATTCCTAGCAAAATGTCTTCTATCTGCAAGAGAAGTCCTTTTCTCATTCCCTGGGGGACCCTGGTGCTCCAGACTGCAAGGAAATTTCCCCATATGCTTCTTCCTTCTGCTTCCCTAATCTGTTTAACTGAGTGAAATTAGGTTAAAATGGTCAGGGAGAGCATTCTCAGAAAGGAAAAGAACGTTTCAAAGGTGTATCTGCATCTTCTGGTTCATGCACATACTGGCAAGAAAGGTCCATTGAGGACCAGGTGACATGCACAGCCCTAGCCGCCAGAGGCCTCATGAGGAAACCCACATTCTTCCATCCTGGCTGCCAAAACCCTCTTTCTCGCTGCCTTTCTACCTCTCTCAGCTGTCACTTGGGTCCCCAGCCCCTGCAGAAAGGGGGTCCTCTGGGCCCTTGTAGGACCAGGCTTAAGGAGATCTCTAAGGATATTCTGGGCTCTTCCTATGGAGCCTTAGGGAGAGTAGTGCTCTTTCTCCAAGTAGAAAATTGAACTGATCTCTGACACATGGTAAATGACACATTTAATACCATTTGCAAAATGCCTTGAAAAGTATAAAGTAGAGCCTCCCTGGTGGCTCAAGGGGTTAAGTCTCAGACTATGAAGCTATCGGCAGCCACTGCAGCACGAGTTCGATCCCCAGCCAGGGAGCTTCCCACATGGTGCAGCAGACCTCTCCTGCTTCACCCGCTGCTCCCCTCAGCAATGTATTTCAGTCAATCTGCCTGTTCTGCTCCCCACTCTGTCTCTGGTGAACCCTCTCACCCACACACACTACTCCTCTGACCTACACCCCAGCTCTTGTATGCATAAATAAATAAATAAATCTTAAAAAAAAAAGTATAAAGTAGCCAAGTGAATTGAAGAAATAATGGCGCTCTCTCTCTCTCTCTCTCTCTCTCTCTCTCTCTCTCTCTCTCTCTGGCAAACTAAGTGGCCAGTGTGGGGAACACTGACACAGGCCAGTGAAGCCTGCCTCCGTCTACTCAGCTCTGTTGCCTCCTGTCCTCCCTACCACATACCCCCATCCTCTTCTCCCCAGATACTGAGAGCCACTATGCTCCCACCATTGCTTGGAATAGGGGCTCCCTAAGAGGGTGTTTGGGCCTTAGTGATTCAAACACACCCAGTCCTGCTTTGACACAGCTCAAGGTTCTGGGTCTGGGAGCAGGTGACCAGATGGCCAGGAACAGAACTGGTGTAAGGAAGCAGGTTTGCTGGGATTGAAAAGTTCTGGTGGTTTTCACCTTCCTAACCATTTTTAGTATACAATTCAGTATCACTGAGTATATTCACACTGTTGTACAGCAGATCTCTAGAACACTTTCATCTTGCAAAACCAAGTATCAGTTCAACACTAAATTCTCCCCCGGCCCCTACCCCCAACCCAGTCCTTGACAATCACATTTTTTACTTTCTGCTCCTGTGATTTTGGCTATTTTAGATACTTCAAGTGGAATCATACAGTATTTGTCCTTTTGGGACTGACTTATTTCACTTGCCATAATGATCTTGCAGTTCATTCATATTGTAGCATGTGACAGGATGTTCTTTCTATTTAAAAGCTATAAAATATTTCATTGTATGTATAGACCACATTTTCTCTATTGATTGACATTTTGTTTGCTTCCACCTTTTAGTTATTGTTACTAATTCTGTTATGAACGTGGGTGTGAAAATATCTCTTTGAGATACTGCTTTCAGTTCTTTTGACTATAGACCCAGAAGTGGGATTGCCAGGTCAGATGATAATTTTATTTTTAAATTTTTGAGGAACCTCCACGCTGTTTTCCATAATGGTTGTACCATTTTACTTCACCACCAAGAGTACCCAAAAGTAATGTTCTCTCTACATTTTTCTCCTGTTCTTTTGATTGCGACCATCATAATGGATGTAAGGTAATATCTCATTGTGACTTTGATTTGCATTTCTCTGATGATCATGATGTTGAACATCTTTTCATGTGCTTGTTGGCCATCTGTATGTCTTCCTTAGAGAAGTATCTATTCAAGTTCTTTGCCATTTTTAAATGGTTACTTTTTGTGTGGTTGATCTATAGAAATTTTATATATTCTGAAAATTAATCCCTTGTCAAATATATTATTTCTTAGGCTGCCTTTTCACTATTGATTGTTTCCTTTGATGCACAGTTTTTAAGTTTAATGTAGTTCCACTTGACTATTTTTGCTGTTGTTGTTTAGGAGAGTGGATTTTTAAAGTTTTTTAAGTACTACATACACAAGCAAAAATAAATTCAAAAGGAGAAATAAAAAAGAGATAGATGCATATACATGCAAGCATGTATGTACCTACATGTTCATATACATATAAAATTCTCCCTTCCACTATGGTGATAATTCATGGGTAAATTGGTGGTGGGTAACCTATAGGGAATACACAATCATGTAAAAAATATGAATAATAATAAAAAAAGAAAGAAAAGAAAATAACATAAAAAAGAAATTCTCCCTTCCATGCCTGAAACCAAGTCTCATACTTTCCTTCCCTAGAGGCATCCAGTTACCAGTATCTTTGCAGAAAAAAAACCAAACTTATAGGCATGTGAATCCTTCTTTTCAATAATATAAAAGTGATCATTATTACTGATTCACTCTCATTTTCTTGCAAATCTACAAGAATTAGAGATGACAAGGGTGGAAGGATGAATGTAAAGATTTTTCCCGATCAGTACATGAGAATGACAGTTTTTTTTTTAAACAACTGCCTGATATTCCACAACACAGATATTCCAAAGTTTGGTCAGTCTCCTGGTTAAACATTTAAATTATGCCCAGGCGTTTGCCGTGATGAATATCTCTGTACACACGTCTCTGTGCCCAGGGGGCCTATATCTATAGGATGAATTGTTAAAAGTGGAATTACTAGTCACAGGCTCTGTATATTCGGAATTTTGACCAATCTAGCCACTTAATGGGTAGATTTTACTCCAAAGTAAGAAAGAAGTTTATTTTTTTATTTTTTCGTAGAAGAACTGGGATGTAGGCCAGCGGTGTGGGAGGGTGCGAGGATTCACCGGAGACAGAGTGGGGAGCAGAACAGGTGGATTTACTGAAATACACTGCTAAGGGAAGCTGTGGGCAAGACAGGAGACGTCTGCTGCGCCATATGTGGGTTAGCTCCCTGGCCAGGGATCAATAGCAGCGGTAGCACTGAGACTTAACTCTTAGGCCACCAGGGAGGCCCAGAAAGAAGTCTAGTAGCCAAAATTATTCAGAGTGCTGTGGACAAATTTAAGAGGCTGTGCCTGAAGGGAATCAAGACCAGGTTACAAATCAACTTGTCAAGATATGGTCAAATATTATAAACTTATTGATCACAAGTCTCTTCCAACTCTGATATTCTAACTCTCTAATAATGGATATAGCCTGAGACACCCAACATATTTTTGTTGAATGTTCTTCAGTAATAAAGCAAGATGTTCACTTGCTTCACACTGAACATAAAGGATGAACATTAACACAATGCAACCTGGAAAAGGCTCTTGGATGAAGTAATGCTGTAAGTTAAGGACTCACCCATGGTATGTGTGTACTGTGTGCTCCTGGGCAAGTGGTTAGAAAGGATATTTGGAGAACCCTCTTCCTGTCTTCCCTATCCCATCATCACTCTCATTGTACTCATCTAGAACACTACATAGAAAAAAGTGTTCTTTAGCATATGTTGTCAAACAGGGATTATTTTATCAGGATGTCCTCAACAGCAGGGCACTGACACATGGGTATGCTCTAGTCCAATGTGAAGAGCATCCTGTTTGGACTTGCTAGTTAAAGAACTGAAGTTTTCTAGCAGTGAAATCCCCTACCTTACATCAGCTCATTTAATTTACAGCAGTTGATTTCTTAAACGATCATTTCTATATATACTGAACTGAAATCTATTACCCTTTAAAATCCTTAATTCCTTTTAGAGTCATCAAACACAAAATCTTCTACATGACAGACCTTCAAATATCTAAGAACAGCCATTAAATGCCCACTGTCTTCTCTCTTTGGGGTTTGATCTTTTCAATTCCTTCAACCATTCTTATGGATGATGTTTTTCAGATGTTTACCATCTTAGTTGCCCTTTTTGGATACCCTCAAACAATCAAAGGCTGCTGAGAGTGTGCTGCTTAGAAATGGGCCTGAGCCAGGGAAAGGTAAGAAGGAATTATTTCCTTGTTTTACTGTGCTCCTTTCTCCTAACCTAAAATAAGCATGCCAGGAATCCTTTGCTTTGGCCAGTCACACTTGCCTTTCCACTTTTGGGGGTAAAAGCACCCTGATTTCCTACAAGAGATTACGCTTCCCTCACTCTAAGAAATCATGAAGTTCTCCCTGCTCCCTCCCACTGGGAAGATGGTGGTACAGAGAACTCAGTTTAGGCCCATCTGACTCTGGGTCCTAGGGTTTTGATACTTGGGGAGAATGGTGCAACTGAATACAGTGGAACAGGACTATTCTGATGGGGTGGGGGAGGCAGAGCATCTCTACTCCTTTCTGCTAATGCCTATTCTTCTTCCTGAGACCCAGCTCTTCAGCATCCCACAACCAGTCCATGCCTTCCCAGCAGGTCTCTTAGCTATTAATTTTGTCCGAGTCCATTTCAATTGCGTGCAGTTAAAGAACCCAGAGTATATCAGATTGCTTTGTGCTGCCCCAAACCCAACAGAGGCTCAGTGTACCCTGGACTCCTAAATCTATTTCACAGCTTATGATCTGTTTCTCCTCACAAACTTCTAACACCAAATGTATGGAGTTTTTCCCCTATACCAACCAGTTCTCCAACCCAACTGGGTGTTCTATTCTGGGTGTTCTATTCTGACACTAACCCCACAGAGTTAAAAACACCTCTCAGGGTAAGGGGTCAGCCCCACAAAACCATCCCACTTCAAATGCCCATCACAAGTACCAATCCTCCTGTACTTCTAACCAGCCAGCAATAAAGTCCGGGTGTTGGGGGAGTAGGTTCCCTACAACTTCTTCCTCCAGTTCAAAGAGATGCCAGAACAGCTCACAGAACTCAGGGAAACACCTTACTTCTAATATCAGTTTT
>PVIJ01008471.1:34254-74063 GCA_004024925.1 Scalopus aquaticus | reverse complement strand
CCTGATCTTAGGGGAAAGACCTTCAGCTTCTCACCATTGAGGATAATATTGGCCATGGGTTTCTCATATATGGCTTTTATTATGTTGAGGTATGTTCCTTCTATCCCAAGGATTTCAAGGGCTTTTATCATAAATGGGTGTTGCACTTTGTCAAATGCTTTCTCAGCGTCTATTGATATGATCATATGGTCTTTGTTTTTCTTTGTGTTGATGTGTTGGATTACATTGATTGATTTTCGGATGTTGAACCATCCTTGTGTCCCTGGAATAAATCCTACTTGGTCGTGGTGTATTATCTTATGGATGCATTGTTGGATCCTATTGGCCAAGATTTTGTTGAATATTTTTGCATCAGTATTCATTAGGGAGATTGGTCTGTAGTTTTCTTTTTTTGTATTGTCTTCGTCTGGTTTTGGTATTAGAGTAATATTTGGTTCATAGAATGTGTTTGGTAGTACTCCTTCCTTCTTGATTTTTTGAAAGAGTTTGTGTAATATAGGGACTATTTCGTTTTTGAATGTTTGGTGGAATTCATTTGTGAAACCATCTGGTCCTGGGCTTTTGTTTTTGGGGAGGTTTTTAATTACTGTTTCCATTTCACTACTTGTGATTGGTCTGTTTAGGTGTTCTATATCTTCTTTGTCTAGTTTTGGGTGATTGTATAGTTTTAGGAATTTGCCCATATCCTCTAGGTTGTTATACTTGTTTCTGTATAGCTGTTTATAGTAATCTCTGGTTATTTTTTTTATTTTTGCTGTGTCTGTTGTGATTTCTCCTTTTTCATTTATGATCCTTTTTGTTTGTGTTTTCTCTCGTTTTTTCTTTGTAAGCCTGGCTAATGGTTTGTCTATTTTGTTTATTTTTTCAAAGAACCAGCTTTTGGTTTCGTTAATCTTCTAGATTGTGTTTTTAATTACCATTTCATTTAGTTCTGCTTTGATTTTTATTGTTTCCTTTCCTAAACTGTCTTTTGGGGTTTTTTGTTGTTCATTTTCTAGTTCTTTGAGATGTGAGATTAAATTGCCTTTGGGTTGTTTCTTGTTTCTTGATGTGAGCTTGTAATGCTATATATTTCCCTCTTATTACTGCTTTTGCTGTGTCCCAGACATTCTGGAAAGTTGTGTCCTCGTTGTCATTCTGTTCTAGATATTTTTTAATTTCTCCTTTGATCTCTTTGTTGATCCATTGGTTTCCAGTAATGTGGGTTTCAGTCTCCATAAGGTGAGGAGGTTTCTTTTTTCCTTTTTATGATTTATTTCCAGTTTGACTCCTTTATGATTGAAGAAGAACGCTGGTATGATTTTGATCTTAGTGTATCTATTGAGGTTTGTTTTGTGGCCTAATATGTGATCCATCCTGGAGTATGTTCTGTGCACACTTGAGAAAAATGTGTATTCAATTTTTCGGGGTGAAGTGATCAATAGATATCTGTTAAACCCATGTGGTCTAGGTCCTTATTTAGAGCTTTGGTGTCCTTGGTTACTTTTTGTCTTCTTGATCTGTCCAATAGAGAAAGTGGGGTGTTGAAGTCTCCTACTATGTATGTATTTTCTTTAATGTCTGTTTTCAGGGATGATAATAATTGTCTGATATATTTTGGTGCTCCTTTATTTGGGAAGTATATTTTGATGATTGTTATATCCTCCTGTTTTATTGTCCCCTTTATCATGATGTAGTGACCAGCTTTGTCTTTTTTTGCCTTTTTAAGTTTGAAGTCTATTTTATCTGATATAAGTACAGCTGTTCCTGCCTTCTTTCTTGATCCATTTGCTTGTAGGATTGTTTTCCATCCTTTAACTATTAACCTCTGTTTATCTTTTGCAATTAAATGTGTTTCTTGTAGAGAGCAGAAGGTTGGGTTCTTTTTTTGATCCATCCTGCTATGGTGTGTCTTTTCATTGGTGTGTTTAGTCCATTTACATTTAGAGTTAATGTTGATATACTGTCATCCATATTTGTCTTTTTTTAATTTTATTTTTATTTTTACTTTTTTGTGATTCTAGTCCTTACCTAATTCCATATTTCCTGGTCTTTCCTCTGTTGGTTTTGTCTTCATGGTTTCTTTTTTTTTTTTAAAGATTTACTTTTTATTTATGCATGCAAGTTGGGGACAGGCCTGAGGCAGGGGGCGGCGAGAGGGTTCACCAGAGACAGAGCGGGTAGCAGAACAGGCAGATCAGAAATACACTGCAGAGGGGATCAGCGGGCAAGGCAGGAGAGGTCTCCCCTGCCATGTGGGATTCTCCCTGGCCAGGTGTTGAACTCGTGTCGCCGCTGCTGACAGCTCCACAGCGCAGCGCTTAACCGCTGCTCCACCAGGGAGGCCCTGTCTTCATGGTTTCTTGTAGTAAGTTTTGGAGTGGGGGTTTGGTAGTGATGAATTTCTGTTTTCTGTTTGTCAGAGAAGGTCCATATTCTTTCTTCTTAGAGGAAGGAGAGCTTTGCAGGGTAGAGTATTTTTGGTTGACATTTGTTGGCATGTAGTATATTACATTTGTCTCTCCATTCTCTTCTTGCCTTTAATGTTTCTTCAGGGAAATCTGATGTCAGCCTGATTGGCTTTCCTTTGTAGGTTATTTGTTCTTTGTCCTCGTCATTTTTAATGTATTTTCCTTGTCTCGAATTCTCGATAGTTTTACTATCATATGTCTTGCTGTTTTTTTCCTTTCATTGTAATAATTTGGAAATCTTCTGGTTTCCTGTATGTCGATTTTTGTTTCTGACAAAAGGAGAATATTTTTTACATCTACTTTAAATTGCACTTTGTGTGTTTTTGTTTTCAAATAATATTACCATCAGTGCTATTATATAAAAATATGTAAATAGAATTTATTAATTTCCTAAAGCAATTTTGTAATGCTAACTCAGAGATTTTCACTGCTAGTAAGTCGTCATGTTCCTCGAGGGAGTTTTCCTGGGATTTTATTATAGGCCTTCTATGTTTATAAGCTTTTGTTGGGTAACAAATGGCCCCCCAAATTAGTGGCTCACAAAATTAACATTTCTGATGTCACAGTTTTTGTAGCTCAGGAACCCAGGTGTGGCTTAGCTTATTCCCTCTAGCTCAGGGTGTCTCATAAGGCTGCTTTCTTCTCAAGGCTGACCTGGGACCTATGTGCATGCCTGTCGAGTGTGAATCCGTTTTTAAGTTCATTCATGGAGCTCTCGGCAGGAGATAGCAGATCTCTGCCACATGGGACTCTATAAAGAAGGTCACAGTGTAGCAGATGACTTCCCTTGGCATGAGTGAACAAAGAGTCAAGGAAGGTGAACACCTGAAATTAAATGACAGTCTCTGTATGACTTAATCTCTGAAGGGGCAACCTGTTTCTTCTGCTGTATTATATTCATTAGGAGAAAGTTGATCATTTTATATATGTAAGGGCTTAAATATGAGAAGATAGAGATTTGGGGGACCTTCCTAGGGGTTGGTTGCCTTTCACCCCCTGTGAGCATTAAGTCAAGTTTGTTCTTATGAACACATAGCATTACTATGATTCCAGAACAAATAACTCAGAAACAATATTGAATTGTTTTCCTGGCCTTACTATTTGATTGACAAAAAGTTATTAAGAATAAACTATATTTGGGAAGAATAAGAAGGGGGAGGATACAATTCTCTCATACAAACACACAATTTAACTTTGCCTTTCGTTTTTATCGATATACATACTATGTATGAAAATACATAATAAGTATTTTTACATAGTTATAGCTATCTTACATAATCCTTAGTGCCACAGCTTTTATACTTAGATTCATGTTATACTTAGATACATTTCTAGAGAATCTTCATAATCATATTATTTTAACATTTTATCCCAAGGTCATTTGCTCTCTTAAAGTGAGGCCTTGTACCCCTTTAAAAGTTAACCAAAATTGTGCCATAAGTGGAATGCAAACTAGCTTTATATTTTGAAAATATTTCTTTTTTTTTTAAAGATTTATTTATTTATGTATACAAGCTGGGGTACAGGCCAGAGGTGTGGGGGGGCAGAGGGTTCACCAGAGACAGAGTGGGGAGCAGAACAGGCAGATCAATGGAAATACACCGCTGAGGGGAGCAGCAGGTGAGGCAGGAGAGGTCTGTCACAACATGTGGGAATCTCCCCGGCTGGGCATCGAACTCGTGTTGCTGCTGCCGACAGTTCCACAGCACAGCGCCTAACCACTGTGACACCAGGGAGGCCCTGAAAATATTTCTTATGTGGTACTCATCCAAACCTACGCCATAACATATAGCAACTTTGCTGAATTTTAGAATAAAAAATGAAACAAGTGTTAATTTGCTTTTTTGGAGAGGGTGATTAATTGTTCCTGAAAAATTTGTAGATATCGTACACCTTGCCTGATGGTTAAATTTCACAGAAGGTCTTTAAAGCAGTCCTGTTTGCATGAACAGTATCAAGAACTTCATGAATTTTTAAGAATTGCCTTTTTCTTACAGGTCCTAACCTAATCCAAATAATATTTTAAGTGCTTTATTTAACTCACTTGTTAACAGCCATCCTTCTGGGAGTCCCTTTGCCTGAAATGGAAGCAATTCTCTGAAATCATTCACATTGATTTTATGAAAGCCCACATTTGGGGAAAGATTTGCAGTGCTGCTTTGTAATCAATGTACATTGATTGCATTTACATATTATTATAAGATTTTGCTACAGTTGACTATCAGGCAGACCAATAAAAAAGGTATTGATGATGGGTAGGGATAAATTAGAAATTACTGTTAATGAGGATGCGATAAAGGGGAATCTTTATTCATTATTGAACAATCTTATGTCATGATATTTTTTCCGTTGGAACATAGTATGGTGACTGTGGAGATTCAGATATTAAATAGTAGTATAAGGACAACACTTGTTTGTCATTCAAACTTGTCTACACATTGAACACATGCAAATTCTCATTAGATATGTTAGTAATGGTCACGGTAGCAATGATGTCCGTGGTTAGCTTTATTTAGTATTTCCTCTCTGCCAAGCATCAGGCACTATTGATAAGAGGATAAATATTGTGCTATATTGTGTGCATCATGGCTTAGGTATTGAAAAAGAATATAATAAATCAGTGAATAGTGGAGGTAAGGGCATTTGGGAAGATAGACTCGATAAGAAAAAGACTTTAGATTATTTAGATCTGGAGAGAAGATTGAGATGAGCCAAGAATATAGTCGAAATTCAAAATTCCAAAAGGAGCAGAGGTGTGTGTGTGAGGTGAACTGCCTAAGACAAGGAGATCCTCCTCATGTTTGTAACATCTATTTGTGAAGGTTGTCTCTCATGTGAACTTGCGTAGGCTTGGACATGCCCAGACAGCTAGTAAGACATCTCTGTTGTGACGGGGATTCTGGGAGCGGTTAGCGTTTGAGCTGGTAGACTCTGTGATGTGATGGCCCCATCCCCAGTGTGTGGGTATTATCTAACCCATTCAGAGCCTGATGGAGGAAGGGGAAGGAAGGTAGAGTTCTTTTTCTCCCTGTCTATCTGCTGAGCTGTGATATCTCATCTCATTTTTGCTGGCCCTTGGACTGCGATGGAAACCACTGGCTTCCCTCATTCTTACCTCTTTGGACTTGTTCTGAACTATACCCCTGGCTTCTTCCTCAGTCTCCATAATCATATTCCTTATACTATAACTTTGTAGATTCATAGGTAGGTAGGTAGGTAGATAGATAGGTGATAGGTGGATGTATAGGTGGGTGGATGGGTGCATGGGTGGGTGAATAAATAGATGCATAGATGGATGGAAAGAAAGAAAGAGGGAAGAGGGAAGAAAGAAAGGAAAGGAAGAAGATAAGTGGAGATCCTATTCCTAATTTCTCTGGAGAATCTTGGCTGAGAGAGTGGTCCTTTCTACTACATGTATTTGAAGCACCAAAAAAAAAGTGCCTTAGGACATAGCATAGTGACTGTGAACAAGCAAGGGTGATAGGGAAATAAAGACAACTTCTTCAAAGTGATTTGTAAAAATCGAAACGATTCCATGTTGCTCCTATGTATGCCAGAATAGGTGTGTGTGTGTGTGTGTGTGTGTGTGTGTGAGAAACATGGATGCAAGAAAGCAGTGAGTCACTCTCTACACAAGCAATTGTGGTCTTTGGTATAGAAGAAAGCAGGTCTGAGTGAACACAATTAGACTGAAGAGGGACTGTGTCATCTGGGAATTCTCAGAGGATTCTTAGACAAAGGCAAGTGGAGATTGGAAATAGGGGCAATTTAAACTGTCTGTGAGGAACAAGAGAAGCATTCACTCATTCATGTATTCTTCTAGCTAAGCCCGGAACCTTCTATACCCCACTTCTAAGAAAGACCTCAGGTTGCTCTCTACTTCTGCACCCTGCTCACTCCCTATATAGTATATGTCAAAATGTGTAGCTAATTATGTGTTTGTTACCTTACAAATTATTTGCCTACTTCTCTGGGCTGCAGACGCAGGGGTTTTGAGCACAGAGAATGCATCTGTTTGGCTCAGTATCCAGCCTGGGCTCTACACACTGCCTGGCCCATAATAAGTGCTTGATAAGTATGAGCTGAATAAGTAAATTAGAAAAGAGGTGACACCTTTGAGGACTATAGTGAAAGTCATTTCTCGCCTGCATGTCAGAATTCGCTAAATGTGATCTCACAGGCAGGTGTTGCTGGCACTAGTAGCCTGTTATTTTATTTTATTATTATTTTTAAAAGATTTATTTATTTATGCCTAGAAGCTGGGGTCTAGGCCAGAGGTGTGTAGCGGGGGGATGAGAGGATTCACCAGAGACAGAGCGGGGAGCAGAACAGGCAGATCTACTCAAATACACTGCTGAGGGGAGCAGTGGGTGAAATAGGAGAGGTCTGCTGTGCCATGTGGGAAGCTCCCTTGCTGGGGATTGAACTCGTGCTGCAGTGACTCTGGATAGCTTCATAGTGCTGAGACTTAACCCACTGCGCCACCAGGGAGGCCCTGGTAGCCTGTTATTTTTAAAGCAAAGGTTAAATGGCTGGTGCAGCATCATCTCATTTAATATGATAGAACCTGGTCTGGTGCAGGAGGAGTGGTTTCCACAAAACTCACTATTCATTAGAGCAAAATAATGACTATAAAACCAGAGGAAGAAGAAAAGTACTCATTGAGTTCAAGACTCAGTCTTTTGTTCATTTATATCATATTACGTTTTGTTAAATTATGTTATGTATATTATATATATATGTTATAGCATGTTACATTTTTCTCTCTTGTTTATTGAATATAATTGCTAGTTGCTCCACTAAAATATTTTAAAACCATAAAGGCAGCTGTGAATTCCTATGTACGTATCTGTGATCAAGTAAGATAACCCAGAAAAATGCTAACCATGCCTGACACCTCAGAGATACTCTATGAACAGTGTTTGTTGCTATTATTGTTTTGATGATTTTTTTTAATTGCTCCCTTGAAATATTCAAGCTCTTTTGGTTTTTAGATTATTCACTCACTTTATATCCTAAGACTTCTTTTAAACTTCTGAAAATGCAATCATTAATATTCAAATCACCATGAAAGTCACCGTGTTTGGGTTTTTTCTGCAGTGGGTTATTGATTTCAGTGGATTTAATCACCACTCAGTAGCCATCAGAGGGACCCTGAAAAATATGAATGTTTTTAGGGTACACTGCACTTTTCCCTTTTGGTGACATTTTGATGCCCACATTTTCTGATGAATTTTCTCACTTGGGTACACATTGAGCGAGGGCGGCAGGCATTCTCAATGCCAATAAAACTTCTCATTCAGTCTAACTGGATCACCAGAATGCCAGTGCCCATGATCAGTTCAAGGGTGGACCCCTGGCACACATGTCCTGGAAGAGTTCTGGCATTCTTTTTTTTTTTTTACATACAAGCTGGGGTACAGGTCAGAGGCGTGGGGCGGCGAGAGGGTTCACCAGAGACAGAGTGGGGCGCAGAACAGGCAGATCAGAAACACACTACTGAGGGGAGCAGCGGGCGAGGCAGGAGAGGTCTGCTGCGCCATATGGGATTCTCCCCGGCCGGGCGTCGAACTCGCATCTCGTGCTGCCGACAGCTCCACAGCGCAGCGTTCAACCGCCACGCCACCAGGGAGGCCCCAGTTCTTGCATTATTGAATGGACATTCTTGAAAGGGACAGTTCCCCTATTCTGCCTTTGGACATTATTTTCCACTTGGGAGCTACGACAACCAACCTGGAACACAGAAGGGAGGGGACCCAGCCAATGCCCCGAGCAAAAAGCTGATGAAAAGATAAAAGAAGCCAGGACCTCCTGCAACTAGCCCTGAAACTACTATCAAGGGGCATCCTGGTCAGAAGGCTTGTCCTAACTGGGCAGCCTCCAGTTGTGACTATTTAATTGCATCTGAGACCATCCTTGGTCTAACTCCATTTTAATTCCTCTCTGAAAAGCAGTCACTTCTCAGCAAGTATTACTGAGCACCTATTATGTGTCAGGCGCCATGTTAGGCTCTAGAGATGTGGTGGTGATCAAGACGTGGTCCTGCCTATTGTCACTGTACAAGGGAGACTTCCAGGATGCCTCGGTCAGAGCCCACCCTCCCACAACACGGAGAAAAGCTGAGAGCTAACCAGTCATTGTCCACTGCTCCTCCTGCTAGTGATGGAGGAATGGACCGAAGGGCCCTCCTCCCAAGTTCAGAAGAGGGATCTGAGGCCTCTGGTCAAGATTGAGAAGAGGGCCCTCCCTGGTGGCCCAGGGGTTAATGTCTTTCGTGCCAGCCACTGTGGCAAGAGTTTGATCCCAGGCCAGGGAGCTGACCCACAAGGCACAGCAGACCTCTCCTGTTTTGCCCGCTGCTCCCCTCAGCAGTGTACTTCAGTCATTCTGCCTGTTCTGCTCCCCACTCTGTCTCTGGTGAATCCTCTCACTCCCACACCTCTGGCCTACACCCCACTTCTTGTATGCATACATAAACAAAAATAAATCATAAAAAAAAGACTGAGAAGAGGACTCCTCAGGCACTGTCAAGGGCAGGCAAGGAGTCAGCATTTATTGATTAGCAAAAGAGCAAGGAGAACAAACTCAGAGAGACTTTTCTGGGCACAACAGACTCTACAAAGTGCCAGAGCTGGGGGTCCATATAGGTTTTAGGGCTGGGGTTTGGGAACAAAGGAATTAAACTGTTTTGTCTGAGAAAGCAAGGAGAGTAGACTTCCTAAAATCCATTTGTCTGTCTGCGTGTAGTTCATAATTGTGAGCACGGAGCTGCAGCTTGGTGGTTGTGCAGGGCTTGTGACAGTCTCATGTGTGAATATCTCATGGACACTGAGTGCCCGTAGCTCCAGCGTGGCCTGGTCTGGCCTCAAGCTCTGTAGCTCCTTTCTTCCATAGCAGCCAATTTAATTAGCTGCAAAGAGATAGCTCAGAAATGCATGGGGTGGGGAAAAATTAGTAAAAGCAAAACCAAACCACTATGCACCAAGGAAATTTATGGCAGCAGGTATCTGGGCCTAGAGTCAGGTTTATTTAACCTCTTGTTTACCAGCCCAATAAAAACAATGGGAACAGCTAAGTTCTGTCTTTGAGGCTTATCTTGTTTTAGTCCTGAGACCCTCCCTGTCCCAGTGCCACCAAGTTTTATAGGGTGAAACAGACATTAATTGACTAATCCACATAAAATAATTTTTGAAACTAAAATAAAGGCAAGTGGGGTAAGGAGTTCTATCAGGTGCTAAGGGAACTCTAGTGGAGGTTCTGGAGGGCTCACTACAGGAACCCATATTTGTGCCAAGTCGAGAGGACTAGATCCAGGTTTTAACTACGACCAGGAGGAATGGCAGTTTGGTGAGAGAGAACAGCATGTATGGGGAAACTTAGGAGCCCGTAAACAAATATGGTTATGGTCAGAGAGAAAGGCCCAGGTGGGCCACTAAGCTAATCCACAAAATCTTTAAAATTGGGGGCCAAATTAATCCATATATAAGAAAAATTAATTTAGGTGCTCACTTCACCTAAGATCTGCCAAAGAAAGACTTAGATAGATCAAGGCTTTCCAGTATATACTCTGGAGTTAATGAAAATCCATCTACCTTTATTTTTGTACAGTATAATAGCAAGCAGAGAAATTTCTATTGGAATGGGAGTAGAGAGGAAATGCTGCTGTATGCAGAGACAGAAAGTCAGGTAGAACAAATCTGTCTTTCTCAGCAGATTATACTTTCCTTAAGGACAGGGACCAACTCCTTAAAGGTAGCTAGTGTTATAATTAAGAGTTGTGGCCTCATTTCCAAAGCAAGATCTGCCACTTACTGTGAGATCTTTGGATAGTTGCTCACCCTCTCCATGTCTCAGCCTATCTCAAAAATCAAAATTAGAAAATGCAGAACAAGGTTCATAGATTTTCTTCTCACGAAGGAGTGTCAGAAACAAACTTAATTTTATTTACATAAATTGACATAAAATATTAATCTCTTTTGCACACGGAACCCTGATGAATCGTTCTGCTGATGAATCCTTCAGGATTTAATTCTGATTAATCGTGATGTCTGATGAATCTTTCTCAGGATTTAATTTTTAAAGGTATAAAGTAAAATACTTGGGGTAACAAAGAAAACTGATATGATTAGAAGCTGATTGAACACTGATATAATTAGTTATCAAGATTGTTTTAAAATTCTGATATAGAACATATATGTGTCTAATATTGCATGAAACACGATCTTAGTGACAGTTTTAAAATCTCGGTTAATTGCAAAGAAGTGATAAGCATCAACAATGTTTCGTGACTTCTGAAGTTGTATGAAAATATCTGTGATTTTTACTGGTGATGAAGTCAAGGATAGTGTGTGTGACAAAGTTCACAATGGAAGAAAATGCTAAATTTAGAGGTTAATCAAAAGAAAGTTGTAATTTTTTCCAGATCTCAGGCTAATAAACCCAACATAGATTGTACTTAAGCATTATCTTTAATATTAACCTTTTTTAAAAAAAGATTTTTGGTAACTGCTTAACTCTCCTTTCATTCTACTGGCACTCAGAGTGAAAAATTCAGTTCATTCCCTGGTTTGCTGTTAAAATCATGCTGAAAAAGCATTGTTCCTGTCTGCTTGATGGTTGACCTGGAGCAGAGATCCAGTTCTCATTTCTCTTGTCCTCTCCTCCTAGGAAATGAAGACCATCTTCCAACAAGCCTTCAAGGCCTACTAGGTGGACATAGAACCCCACGTGTGGAGGCAGCCCTGTCCCAGGTGCACTGCAGCAGCCAGCTGTTCGAGATCATGCTGTCCCACCAGTGAGTCCTCACTGCCTGCATCCGGGGCACAGACAGCCTGCTCATCATGGAGGCAGAGGCAGCTCAGGTACTCAACTTGACACAGGTTAGCTGCTATGGATGCATTTAGAATGCTCACCTGAGCAGAAGAGAGGGGCAAGGGGAAACTAGGACATGAACAGGACACACAGGTGCAAGGAGCTGTTTTTGGTGAGGTTGTACAGTCATGCATCACTGCACGGTAGGAATATGTTCTGAGAAATGGGTCCGTAGGTGATGTCCCTGGTGTGTGCACGTCATAGTGCAATAGGTGAACCCAAGTCCCAGAACCCAGAACACCTCTAGTCTGTACGGTCTGATCTAACAAGATCATGGTTGTATCATGCTCCACTGTTGACCGAAATGTTGTTAAATGGCCATGACTGTGAATGGGAGGGCAGGGACTTTGTCTTTGGTCAAGCACAGTATGTTTTCATGGTATGATCCCAGCATTGGCACACTGCCACTTGCTGCTACTTAATACTTAACCTTGCTCAGCCTCAATTTTTACAGTTGTGTAGTGGGGATATTGATAGTGCCCCCCTCAAAGGGTCGAGATCAAATTCAATGATTTTATGCATCTTAGGTATCTAGTAACAACTGAATATTATTGGCTATTATTTTCCACCTCATTAGCCCTGTAGAGAGTTTTCTCTACTTGGCACAGAAGAAAAACACAATAATTTCCTAATGATTTTAAATGGGTGCCCCCAAATGGAAGGAAGTTCAATATTAGAGTGAGTGAATGTGAGCCCTGGAGCTGACTCAGGTCTGTTTTGTGGAGAAGCTGAGAAGACTGATGCTGGCATAGATTGTCTTGCTTCAAACCCACGCTTCCTCATGATAATCTGTGATTAAATTAGGAAAGTCACCAGCCTTTCCCGACATCATCACTAAAATGGAGAAAATAGCAGGGGGGATGTCGAAAGAGTTTTTGTTATAATTAAATCTCCACATAACCCTTACAACACAGCGCCTGCAACATAATTAATATTTGTTCACAGTCCACAGTCTCTGTTCAAAGCACTTTGCAGACACTGTCTCATGGAATCTCGACCTCACCCCAAGATTCAGGATTTCATGTTTCCCCCATGTTCCTGCTGGAGAAACTGAGGTCTGGTGTGATTTCCCAGCTAGTGGCAGAGCCTGTCCTTCCTCTGCTGGATTACAGGGTTCTCATCTCAAGAGAGATGTGAGATGTCACGACCAAGAGATTAAGAGAATGCTATTTTTAAAAAGGAGGTTTGGAGCTTGAAAAAAGAAGGAAATAAATTGCCCTTATACTTTCAGCTGAAGAAATGGGGGTCCATAGTTAAATTTGTACCCGCTGGAAGGAGAAGGTGAAATGAAGGTTCAAATGTAGTTCTGCCAGACTTTGGATTCCATGACACCCTTATCGTGCCCATCACCTCCTCCATCATTCACGTGCTCTCTCTCTCTCTCTCTCTCATCACAGGCCATGTACATGCACGTGCGCATGTGCGCGCGTGCGTGCACATACACACACACACACACACACACAGCCTAAGGATTGAACAAATACCTTTATAGTCAGATTTCATAGTATCCAGCCTGTGAGGTAATGAGATGGCAGGGGAATGACTTTTTTTGCATATGATTCATCTTATTTCTGCTGGGTCAACAGAGCATACTTTGTTGCTTAGAGGAACTAAATCAGGCTGTCTAAGCCCCATCACTACAAATATTCTCTTGATTTATGAGAAAATAATCAATAAACGTGTGTTGATTTAGATCAGTGGTGCTGTGAAATGTATGCATAGCAGGACTCCCCTTTCAGATTGCATTGCAGTGTTCACTTTAGATGTGAGCTCTGGATAAAGCAGTCAAAATAATAGCAAAGTTAGTAATGATAATGACAAAGCCGACTTACATGGCTGTTTATTGAGAGTTCGCCCTGTGCTAGGCGTTATACTGAGAACATTCTCTTTGTTACGCTATTTAATTTTCTCAAAAATCGTATGAGGCCATTTGCATTTCCTCTTTGGAGAAGTGTCTTTTTAGTTTTTCTGCCGGTATTTTGACTGGATTGTTTACTTTTGTTGAGTTGTGTGAGCTCTTTGTGGATTTTTTTTGAGGAATATAGGGAAACTAAAATAAGGGATCAGGAGGAAAAAATAACAATAACAATAATTTAAAATAAACTAGTAGGCAACCATAAATAAGACATTCTGTGAGGGAGGGCAGGGAATGGGTTCAAAATGGGGGAGAAAAGAGCACAAGATACTATGGTGCTGGTCCACAGGTGAATTGGTGGTGGGAATTTTACAGGGAATGCACAGTAATAAAAAAGATATAAATAAAAAATATATAGTTAAAAAATAAAAACTAAAAAAAATAAATAATAAAAATGTATAAATAATTAAAAAAAATCTCATGAGGGTAGACTTTAAGAATGGGAGACTAGATGTATACATTTATAGCCACTTTCTCTGAAGGCCATTAAAATGACAAAAGCAGTCTTTTTGTTTTGTTTTGGTAAACAAATATATAATGACAAAGAGCAGAAGATAAAATTATATAAGAACATTTTAGGGCACTACAAAAAGGTGAGAACAGTAGGCAACGGGAAGCACGGGGCCATTTTGGATGCTGGCCACCACAGAAGTCACTAACTCCATCTGGGTACTAAAGGAGTCTTTCTGAAAGAGAGGATGCCTGGATCATTTAAGTTGGAAATAAGGATGTCTGAATTAGGGCTCTATGGACAGAACTCAAGGGGTCTGTGACCTTGTAGGGAGGAAAATTGCTTCTGGATTTTTACAAACTTATGCCAAAATTGATCATTTCCTTCTATTATGAATGCAGGAAACGAATACTAGTGCTGTTAGCAGTACCTGTGACCTTGTCACACACAGAAATCATAGCTATTTTCTTCTCATATGACTGTTTGTTGTAGGTATCTTGAAATATTATTTATGCTAATAAGTTCTTTAAAATATCAGTAATCAATAGACCTGCCACCACATCTTAGTATTTAATGCATGAGAAATGAAGTACAGGTGTTATTCTATTACCATTTTATTTAGAATATTTTAATAATTATATTTCAGTATGCTTATGTCTATAATCCTGTGTATTTTGATACATTTAAAGATGTTAAGGAAATGTAGATGTTGCCAGACCATCAAACAGGTGTGTATCTCACACACACACACACACACACACACACACACACACACACACACACACACGTGGAAAGAGAAGAGAGTTTGCTTAGGAAGTTGAAGGAATAAAGGGTATCATAAGCAGAGACTGCCAGCAGGCAAGAGGTGGGCTTTTGTGCATGTTTGTTGTTAAGAGTGTCCAGGGCCTCCCTGGTGGTGCAAAGGGCTAGGTCTCAGCACTATGAAGCTGTCTGCAGCCACTGCAGCATGAGTTCGATTCCCAGCCAGGGAGCTTCCCACATGGCACAGCAGACCTCTCCTGTCTCACCCACTGCTCCCCTCAGCAGTGTATTTCAGTAGATCCACCTGTTCTGCCCCCCCACTTTGTCTCTGGTGAATCCTCTCACCCCGTGCATCTCTGGCCTACACCTCAGCTCTTATTTGCATAAATAAAATAAATCTTTTTAAAAAAAGAGTGTTAAGGACAAGAGAGGAAACAGGTAAATGAGGCTTAAAATATAAACAGAGACCAGTTCACAAAAGATGAGGCTGTTGTAGTAATGGGGCTACCAAGAAAATTTTTTTGTCTTTTTCCTGCATTTAGTTAAAAATAATTATTTTATATTGAGGTATAATTGACATATTAGTGTCAGATGTACAATATAATGACTTGATGTTTACTTATTTCTTTATGATGTGATCACAGAGTTGCACATTTTTTCCTTGTGATGAGAACTTTTAAGATCTACTCTCTCAGCAACTTTGAAATATGCACTATATTGTGATTAAGTGTCATCACCGTGCTGTACATGATATCCCATGACTTATAGGAAAGTCCCTTTTTAAAAAAAGATTTATTTATTTATGCATACAAGCTGGGGTGCAGGCCAGAGGTGTGGGGTGGTGAGATGGTTCACCAGAGACAGAGTGGGGAGCAGAACAGGCAAATTGACTGAAGTACACTGCTGAGGGGAGCAGCGAACGAGGCAAAAGAGGCCTGCTGCACCATGTGGTAATCTCCCTGGGCGGGCATCGAACTCGCACTGTAGCCCCCGACAGCTCCACAGAGCTGCGTTTAACCTGTGAGCCACCAAGGAGGCCCAGGAAAATCCCTTTTTAAGAATACATAATTCATGCACAAATTACAAAATCCAAAATGTTTCACAGAGCCAGCGTCCCCCCATTCCTCACCACTGCTGCTTTGGAATGGCCTCTAATCCAGAAGCCATGCAGCCACCATCAATGCATTTCTGACCCTCAGAAAAAGAGTTTCATAGAAGAAAGTGCCTGTTTAGATTTGCATTTTAAATCACTTACTCTGATCAAGACCAGGCTATATGGAGATGCAGAGAGTGAAGGGCATTGCAAGGGATGTCCAGGAGAGGATGGTGTCCTTTATTTTATAAAAGGATTGGCCTTGAAGTCTGAAGACTCCCAGGTGAAAATAGACATTCCTTCAGTTGGTTGACAAGTTGAGAGTTCCTGGGCAAGATGGTAAGGCAATTAAGAAAGCCATAGGGGCTTTAGAGGTGGGAAATATGGGTGCTGTCCCGGTTCTGTCATTTGCTAAGCCCTGGCTGTATTTACTAGTCTGAGGCTCACCTATCTCTTCTGTGGAGTGGGGCTAATAATGCCCACCTCAAGGGGTCCCTAGTGGCCTAGGGGTCAAGTCTCAGCTTATCACCCCTACAGCCTGAGTTTGATCCCGGCCAGGGAGCTAGCCCAGATGGTGCAGCAGACCTCTCCTATATTGCCCCTTGCTCCCCTTAGCAGTGTATTTCAGTAGATCTGTCTGTTCTGCTCCCACTATGTCTCTGGTGAATCCTTTCTCACCCCCTGCACCTCTGGCCTACCCCCCAGTTCTTCTACCAAAAATAAATAAATAAAATCTAAAAAAATAAATAATTATACCCACCTCTATCTGCTCATCACAGTGGTGCCTGGGAGAAAGCTCATAAAAACCTTGCTGTCTATACATATGCTTTGAAGTCAGTTCTAAAATCACAGGTACACTTTGTTGGCATTAATTTTAAAGTTCTTACAGTCCAGTTTGAATGATCAAAACAACAACTGTCGCTGGCACTTCTGATACCGGGCAAAAGGGGTTTCAAAATTGCCAAAGGCAGTGCCCCAATTGCTTACCGGTTACTATATTGGTTCTGCACCTGCGTGCACATTTATAAGACTACTCAGGTTTAGAGAACCGCAACATTGGGATTTATTTAACAAACAAGGGAAAGCAAAGAATTACTAAAATCAACATAGAAAAAAACAAAGAATTACTAAAGTTAACATATGGCTGTTTACCTTACTTAAAACAATGTCCAGTCTTTTAAGTCCCAGAAAAATAATAAAGGTGATGTCTTCCCAACACTGCTGATGTGGAGCTCTTCTTCCAGTAATAGGCCATGATTAAAAAATGGCGTCTTCTTTCTTCTATTGATGGAGTTTTCCTGCCACTGCTGATGTGGGCCACAATTCCATAATGGTGTCCTCTCTTTGACGCGCACCAATCAGACTGTAGGCCAGGTTCCAACTCACGAGGATGACACAGAACACAACTGGAGATGCTCCCAGAACTGCCATGGTGTCCCAGCGCAGCACCAGGCCAACAACACTACAAACAGTAACTACAGCGGCCAGAAGGCCCAACAGACTGCACTCACACATTTTAGGAAGGCGCCCACTTCGGGCCTCTGCCTTCTTCCTTTGGCTGCAGTAAAAACAAAACTGGGAGCAGTTTCCTTTGCTCAGCTACTTGCAAAGCCTCCAAAGTCACTGGTCCCAAAGTCCCTGAAGATTCAAAAACGCTCAATCCGAAACTCTATATCCCGGCAGCTCAAAAACTTTTGGCATTTGATTTCCAAACTCTCAATCTGGCGGCTACATTTTCTGCCGTTGATTCCTCTATTCCTACATCATGACAACTCTCCTTGCCCTTCTCCTTCAGTCCCTTTTATTTATGGTCAGAATCTCCACCCCAAACTGCAGACTTAGCATTTTCCCTGGGGCTATTCATTCTCATCAGCAAACCCCCTCCAGGGGCACCACCTTTACTGGACTTTGGATTCAGTCCAGTTACACTTACTGCTATAACCACGACAGTAGCTAGTATTTAATGATAGAACAACAAAATGACCTGAGCTAGCATTCCTTGACAGAACCATGATGATAGCTGACAATTACTGGTAGAACGATTAAGTCAGGCAGCATTTATGGGTAGAACATGGAGGGAGCGCTTACTTTGCGCCTGGCACCCTGCTGAGAGCTCTACAGTCATCACTCTTGACGGTTCCTTTTCCTTTATGCCACCCCTCTGGTACATTGGCCTGGACTTGTCTGGGGTGAATCTTGGGTTCCAGTGCCTGAAGTCTTTGGAAGAATTCACTTGCAAGATTGTGACTGCCAAGGATCAGAGTAACATCCTTTTTCACCAGGAGATACTCTAAACAGCTGACAGCCAACTTTGAACAGATGGACTTTTTTTTTTTTAAGAATTTATTTATGCAGACAAGAGCTGGGGTGTAGGCCAGAGGTGCAAGGTGGAGGGCGGTGAAAGGATTCACAGAGTGGGGAGCAGAACAGGTGGATTGACTGAAATACACTGCTGAGGGGAGTAGCGGATGATACAGGAGAGGTCTGCTGCGCCATGTGGATCAGCTCCCTGGGATTGAATTAGTGCTACAGTGGCTGCCAATAGCTTCACCGTGCTGAGACTTAACCTTTGTGCCACCAAGGAGGACCAAACAGATGGACTTCTCACCACAAATTTCCAGTAACCAAGGACAGCAAACTGATTCTTACA
Source organism: Scalopus aquaticus (assembly GCA_004024925.1). Classification (NCBI taxonomy): domain Eukaryota; kingdom Metazoa; phylum Chordata; class Mammalia; order Eulipotyphla; family Talpidae; genus Scalopus; species Scalopus aquaticus. The sequence goes on along the minus strand of PVIJ01008471.1, from coordinate 55,871 downwards.
GGATGTCAGGGCGAAACAGAATTTTGTGAAGGTTGACAGGTTAGCGCTGATATACTAAAGCTACATTGAAGCTTGGGTTCTTTACATTGTAAATTAAATGAAAGAAATTTCCATACTTAAAGTTCTAATTTCCAGATCACAGCAATGCATTTGAGGTTCTCAGAAAAGAATATATGCTTAATTACTTACTCCTGAGAACTTTTATAATAAAACAAAGTCACTCTCTCCTAATGCTTCAGAGAATCAAGCTCACAGCTTATTACAGCTGCAAAGGTTTACCAAGTCACCCAGTTTAGTGTATCCCAATCTTTCAGATTGCATAAAGGTATACTTTGCTATTTGCTTTTACTGCTACTGGGCATTGTTTCTAGAGAGAGTGTTTATATTGAGATTGTGAACTTTATAATTGTGTCAAGAAAGGAGACTTTAAAAAGGAAACAAACAAAACACCAACACCCTGCCATCACTATCATTTCCCAAAATATAAAACATTTTAATGCTAAAAATGTAGGCAATATGATAGATCATCTAAGAACAATTTTTGCCACGAATCTAACAAAGCTTCTAGATTTACTTCCAGGTTAAAAGAGTTATAGGAATCAAGGAACAATGAGAGATCAGAAAAAATCAGCAAAGAACCAGAAAACTGGATCACAAAATTCTAGAAAAAAGGGCATTCTGTAAGCTACCATTACCTGGATTCTTTTGAATGTCAGTGTCACAGGGGGAAAAAGGAGGTATCACTGTCCAGATTAATCAAGATCAAAAAGACTTGCAACCAAGTACAATACCTGAACCTGAACCCAAACCTCGAATGGCCCCTGGTTTGAGGGGATGGGGTGGGACAGGGGCTAGAAGACATTTTACAAAATGATCAGCAGTTACCAGTCAATCCAGCTAGGCATATACCCATGAGAACTGGAAACAGATGTCCACATGGAAACTTTTTGTACATGAAGTTCACAGCAGCACTACTCCTAGTAGCTCAGAGGTAGAAACAATCAAAATGTCCAGCAGTTGATAAATCGATAAATGAAATGTGGTATGTCCCCATCCCAGAATATCACTCGCACTATTATAGAGAGGAAGGAAGCAGTGACGTGTGCTGCCCTGTGCATGACCCTCAAAGCCATTATGCCTACTAAGAGCCAGACACAAAGGACCACGCATCTCTTGATTCCATTGATGCAAATGCCTGGACTAGGTAGATTCCTGGAAGGGAAAGGAGGGCTGAGGTGCGGGAAGACAAGGGATTATTGCTAATCAGCAATTGTACATGAAAGCCACATTTGTTTTGGGTTGATGAAAATATTCTAGGGCCTTCCTGGTGGCCTAGCGGTTAAGCACTGTGCTGTGGAGCTTTAGGCAGCGGTGACTGACGTGAGTTCGACCCCCTGCTAGGGAGATAACCCACATGGTGCGGCAGACCTCTCCTGCCTCACCTGCTGCTCCCCTCAGCAGTGTATTTCCGTCAATCTGCCTGTTCTGCTCCCCACTTTGTCTCTGGTGAACCCTCTCGCCACCCCTCGCCTCTGGCCTGTACCCCAGTTTGTATGCATAAATAAATAAATCTTTAAAAAAAGGGTTAAAAAAAGAAGATAGTCTAATATTACATGGTGGTGATGGCTACACACTCTGTAAATAGGTTTTAAAAATCCACTGAATTATATACTTTCATAATGTGGTGTATTTGTTCACATGTCTATTGTATCTCAAATCAAGACATCTAAAATGAGTTTGGGGACAAATCAATCGTGTAATGGAGATAATATTAATTTCTCAGGTGTGATAATGATTTTGAGAGTATTGAAAATTATGTCCTCTTACAAGATTTGTCTGTTGGAGTTTTCAGGTCTTAACTGTCATAATGTCAGCAATTCACTTTTTTAAAAAAAAAATTTTGTGTATAAGAACTAGGGTGTATTCCAGAGGTGCATGGGGTGAGAGGATTCCCCAGAGGACAGAGTGGGAGCAGAACAAGCAGATCTTCTGAAATACACTGCTGAGGGGAGCAGCAGGCGAGGCAGGAGAGGTCTGCTGTGCCATGTGGGTTAGCTGCCTGGTGGGGGATCAAACTCAGAGGCCTTAGCAGTGGTAGCGCTGAGATTTAACCCCTATGCCTCCAGGAGGCCCAGCAATTCAATTTTATGTTCTTGAGCATATAGCAGAGTCTTACTCTAGAAAGAAAATATGGTAGAAGGTAAATGCTTTTTACCTCTAGGCATGCGCGTGTCCGGGTAGAGTGATGTGGACGTTCACTGTACTCTTCTCTCAATTTTTCTTCATGTTTGAAAGTTTTCATTATATGTTTCAAAACACGTTAGGGAAAAGGGAAAAAATAGATCACGGAATATAAAAGAACAGATGTAATCTTTTTTTAAAAGATTTATTTATTTATGCATAGAAGATCTGGGATGTGGGCCAGAGGTGCAGGAGAGTGAGAGGATTTACCAGAGACAGAGTGGGGAGCAGAACAGGCAGATCGACGGAAATACACTGATGAGGGGAGCAGCAGGTGAGACAGGAGAGGTCTGCTGCACCATGTGGGTCAGCTCCTGGCCAGGGATTGAACTTGTGCTGCAGTGGCTGACTATAGCTTCATATTGCTGAGAGTTAACCCTTTGAGCCATCAGGGAGGCCCAAGAGCAGATGTAATCTTATAGAAAACAGAAAACAGATCTTTGATAGAATATATTTAGCTTTATGAGAAATTCAATTATTTCACCTTCTTGGTCTCATTTTCCTGTGGAGGAGTGGAAAACCCCGGCATCCACCCAGTGGAGCCCACACTGGGGACCCCTTTCAGCACAGTTGGGTAAGAGGATGCATTGGGACCAGTGTTATTTGGATTCTAGTCCCAGCTCCCCTAGCTCATTGTCACAGTCACCATGGACAGGTTACTTAAATCCCCTGGGCCCCAGTTTCTTCATCTGTAAAAATCAGGTTGATAATAAGGAAATAAGGAAGGTTAGCCACGGTCGGATACAGCTTGTAAATGACGTTAACTGAGTTGGATTCTGAAGATATATTATGAGATACCCTCAGATTGTCTGGATACGTGTAGACATACCTTATACCTTTTTTGTGGTGTGTGTATAGGTGGCTCTTACCCGAATAGACCGATTTCTTGATACTGGGGTGTTGTCTTTTTCTTTTTCTTTTTCCCCCTTGGAGATATAGCATACTTCCCACATTGTGGGTTTGAATGAATAAATGAAATACAACCACACTTTCCTACACAGTTCCACATTGAATTCTGTTCAGTGTTCTTTCTTGTGGGTTACCTGCCATGAGAATTTCACCAGGAGTCAGGAAATGGTCCAGGTCTCATCAGCACACTGGGTTTGGCACCAAAACATGAGGCTTCATTTCCCAAGGAATGGTGACTTAGTTAAAGCAGGTTTGCAGAATAGTTGGGGGTGCTTGTGACCACAAATATTGACTAAAACTGACAAATCTTATATGCGTAAATTATCAGTAACTGCAGAAGTGATCTCTCTGTCTCTCTGTTTCACTCTGCCTCTCTCTCTCTTTGTATACACACACACACACACACACACACACGATGAACTGCAGCAATTGGGCTTTAGCCCTTAAAATCATGGGCAGATACTGCCATCTGGTGTGAATCTGGGTAACCACACTTCAACAAAATTTTTTAATCACATACTTTAAAACAACTGTATGGATTTCACGGATTACAACAGTGTTTACATAAACTTTACAAATAGTAGAAAATGTGCATGAGGCTAATTTATCCAGCTACGCACATTTGGTGCACCCGTGAATTCTTGAGTTCTTATTTTAAATTTCCAAGTTTTCAGATTTTTTTGTTGTTGAAGTTAATATTCTAAGAAAAATACCCTGACACAGTAGGAAAAATACTACCCCCATTTCTCAGTCAAATTTATTGTCAGTCATTAAAATTTGAGGGGAAGAAGGAGATAGTATATTCCTACTTTGTAGGGTTGATATTGTGAGGGTTAAATAAGTGATGTGGTCAGGGGGTGTGTGCACTCTGCCTTCCTCCAAATTAAATTAAGGGTGAATTTTTGTCAACTTCCACATTAATAATTAATGTAACTCGGTCGATTTTACAAAAGCAAACCACTCTTTAGGCTTTCTTAAGGGTACATGTCGAGAGCCTTGGCTCAGTCCCATACTTATCTTACAGGCTAAAAGGGCTTGCTTTCTGATAGATCTTTGTGAGATCAATGTCAAGACCAGGTGAAAACTCAAGTCCATGGGTAGCATAAGCAATAGAGGAAGCGATAAGAGAAAGCAGCAAAATGTAATGCATAAGCAGGGGTGGGGTATGGAGTGTGGGGGAAGTGAGGGGTCAAAGGAGCATGAGGCCATGAAACTCTTGGCTCCCAGCCCTGGCAACATTCCAGTTTAGCTCCTGTGCATGCTGATCACACACTTTTGAATGAGTCCCTTTTGCTTGAAATGGAATAAGCATGATTTAAACAAGATCAGTTTTAGTGAATCCAAAAAGACTATAAATTCTTAAATCTGGCATGCCTATTCTCCCAAGCCCCCAAATGTCTGAATGTCTTACTTCTGCCTGATAGAGACCACTTCTAAGTACAGGAAGAGAGGGAAAAAATGAAGTCATCATCACCTTGTGGGTTCTTGGGGTTCAAGCCACCCAGCCTAGGTTTCTCACATGAGGGTGGACTTGAGTTAGAGGCTAGTGCCCTCAGATAATGCAGGAAAGCCAGCAGGGTCAGAAATGGCTTCTGCAATGCCTTAAATACCTCCTCGTGCTTGATTCATGAGTCTGTCATTGCCTGACTTATTGTCAGCATAGACCAGTGGTTCTGACTGGGATGTACAATTGGTAAAATAAAAAAAAACATTTTTGGTTGTTATAGCTGGGGAGGGGAATGCTACTACCACCTAGTGGGTGGAGGTCAGAGATGCTACTAAACATCCTGCTATGCACAGTGCAGTGCTGTGTCCATGGCACCACAGGTGGTAGGAACAGCAGAGGGTTGACTGAGCCAGAGTTGGAAATTCTGCCAGGAGACAATTACTCTGCCTGGTAAGTCCCCATACTATATCACTGCCTGTGACCTGAGACTAAGCCACAGACAAAAGCTGCAGGTAGAGGCTCTGGTGAGAACAACCCAAGAGAAGTCTAAGCAGTCAGTCCTTGAGAGACTGATGGAGGTACAGGTTATTGCTGCAGGAACTGAGTCTGACCAGTTTGACTCCATTCATTCCCTCCCCATCTGGGACTATGTGGCCTAATTTCCTGTTCATATGGAAGGAATAAGTTGGCTTGGATGATGGGCACGGGATTACGTTGGAGTGAGAGAAGAGCAGCAAATTTACAGTAGCTTATTTAAGTGCCCATGGATTTGGAAAGAGGGCTCTTCTAGTAGGTCTGAGATTGGATAGCGGGCCTATGAACACCAAAATATGCTTTCATTAAGTTAGCGTTTGGGGGCCTCCCTGGTGGTGCAGCGGTTGAGCGCTGCGCTGTGGAGCACGATGTGAGTCGGCAGCGCACGATGTGAGTTCGATGCCCAGCTGGGGAGAATCCCACATGGTGCTGCAGACCTCTCCTGCCTCGCCCGCCGCTCCCCTCAGCAGTGTATTTCTGATCTGCCTGTTCTGCTCCCCACTCTGTCTCTGATGAACTCTCTCGCCGCCCCACTCCTCTGGCCTGTACCCCAGCTTGTATGTATAAATAAATAAATCTTAAAAAAAAAAAGTTAGCGTTTGGTTGGGCAACATTAAAGGAAAGCAAGTCTCCCCTACAGAGTATGCAGAGCAGGATTCTCAAAGTAATATCAATTTCAGGACCTGCTCTCTCTCTGTAACAGGTAATTTTTCTGCTGGAGGCTTACATTTTTCTGGCCAGAGAAATGATAGTGAGTACACTGCCCTGTAACACAGAGCTGCGGAGCAAGTACCAAGAGGTAGTGATTTAGAAAACTCTGAGGCAAGGCCACGTTGAAGATATACTGCAGGTTTTTCACACAGAACATTCACAGGATAGTTGCCACTGTTTCAGGAGGAGAGGAGAGAGTCTACTTTGTCAACATGAAACTTTGTTTACATTAGGTTGCTATATAAAGAGTTAAGCCTAAGGAATCACATTAATTCATTCCTTTATTCACTTTAGTGAATAAACTTATAGGTCTGGGCCTTTTGCTAAATGGTAGCGATAGAAGCATAAGAGGTGGTACCATCAGTTTGGTATGCAGATAAATTAAAAAAAACTACAATACAGCAATAAGTTCTCAAGTGTCAGTTATTCCTTCTACTCTGCTTTCTTCTAATTGTGCCCACTTCAGAGCGTGCAAGAGTCTGAGAATTCCCACCCAGGAATTACTGACTGTATACACATTTAGTGAACATTTTAGTATCAACAGAATTTCCAGCTGTGTCTTGGAAGAAATTTCTCCAAGACAGGATCATCAGTAGCTGCGGGATTTTCCATTTTAACATTCTCCACGTTTTATAAATTTGTGTCTACATGCCTGAGAGTTTGTAAATCAGCCAGCGTGATGGAAAGGTGTTTTTTGACTGGGAACGTTCCCTCTTCGTAATGCACTGAAAGGAGAAGGTAGAGTTCAGCACACCAGCATCAAAATCCTTCCTTTCTGCTCCAGACGATGCAAACTGGGGCTAGACTACATTTCCCAAGGTGCCCAGTGGCTAGAGCGGAAGTGGTGACGGGTTGTCCAGCCGCGGGCGGAGTCCTGGACGGTGACAGGATGCCCACGCCCCTTCCCTGAGGCGGGAGGTGGAGGAAGCTCAGCTCCACCTCTAGATCACAGACAATTCTCCGGCTTTTCCTTCCAGCCCAGCAGCAGCCGCGCGACCTCTAAGGCCTTTTCCCCAGCGTTCTCCTCAGGCTCCGCCCCGTAGACGCGGGTGGCATGGAAAGTCGGGATACCGGATTTCAGTGGCGGAGCCGCACCGGGCAGCGCAGTGCGCAGGCGCGAGCGGCTGGGTTCCCGACGCGCGCGGCGCTTGCTTGAAGCGGGAGCGCGTTCCTGGGTGAGGAGACCCAAAACCTGGTGACCGAGGCCGCCTCTGCCGCTATGGCCGCCTTGCGCTATGCGGGCCTGGACGACACGGACAGCGAGGACGAGCTGCCCCCGGGCTGGGAGCAGAGAACCACCAAGGACGGCTGGGTTTACTATGCCAAGTAAGCGGGCCGCCGGGGGGCCGCCGGGCCTGGGGCGCACCTGGAGTGGGACGCACCTGGAACCTGACGACCTCAAGTGCCCGGGACGCCTCGCCGCCCTCGGATGCCACCTGCACGGGGCGCGGCGCCAGCCCGTGCGAATTGCTGGCCGGGGCCTGCGAGCCCAGTGATGGTCCCAGCGCTTCAGTGCCAGGCCTCCGGGGTCCTGAGGAGGCACCGGCCCCCTGTAGGCCCTGAGTCCGGAGGGTCGCCGGTCAGCGCGCAGGCGCGCCCTCTGCCGCTCAGCAGGCAGCTCTGCAAGGTGCCGTGTTTGGTGGCAAATCTCCCCAAATTAAAAAAATCCCAAAATGCCAACGCCCAGCTTCCTCCCGGGGGCTCAGGGGAGGGCACCTCGGAGTACGTATGTGTGACAGATGTCCGAATGTAGCTGTGCATATGCTTGTGCATCTGTGCACGTACATACAGAATAACGACTGTAGCTGCACGAGAGTTTCCCGGGAGAGTTTCGGGAGCACTAGCAGACCCTTTGTCCCATCACTTGCAGTGTGACCTCGGGCCGTTGAAAGAACTCTCGGGCACAGCCTTCTCCTCTGTCCAATGCATTGGCACCAGAGTTTTCCTTCAGGCACTGTACATAAAGCACTTAGCACAGGTCTACTAGGTACTCTGCTCCAGAACTGATAGTCTCCTGTGTCTCTGCAGTAACTCTTAGGTCTGGTTTTAGAACTACACCCCTGGCACTGCCACAAATGCAGGTTTCAGGTCTCCACAGAAACCCTCAGGCAGCAGACCCCCCCCCCCCAGAGTGGAGTAGGTTTTTCAAGGGAGGCAAGTTAACATGTGACTTGGAGAAACATGGATGTAAAACCAATGTCTGGAAAACTTAAAAAAAAAAAAATCTTTCCCTGGGTCCCACCTGCAGAGATTCTCATCTAATTGGTTTGAGCACTCTACCCCCACTGGTATAGTATAAACTCCCAGGTGATGCTACCCAGCGGTGCGAACCTGCTGCCTTTGGGACTTGGTAGAAGGGAAAACAAAACAAAAGATTGGTAGCGCGTTCTAAACACACTGGGATCTTGGCATGAGCAAAGAGCTGGGCACTGGTTATACTGAGGCAAACGAGACCTGGTTGTTAGTCTTTAAGAAGACCCAGTGGTAATGGTGAGGTTGTCCCGGTGCAGGGTGCCTAGCACACTCTGGGTCGGTGGGGGCATGTCAGGCCAGGCAACCAGGGAGAATTGACTCCTGAGCTGTGTCGTAAGCACAGGTAGACATGGGCGGGTCTGGGGGCAGGAGGGCCGCCCAGGTAGAGAACTGAGAGTGGAGGCCCAGGCGTGGCCTAGGTGGTGGTGCAGGGGCATAAAGTAGAGGCTGAGGTGTTATAACCCAATTTATGGAGGCCTCTCTGAACCTCATGGAGGAGCTAGGGCTCTGTCTTCGGGACTTAGGGGTCCACAGAAGGGTTTGAGCCAGGGGTGTGATGTCAGCTGTGTGTATTTTTTTTTAAGATTGATGTATTTATGCATACAAGAGCTAGGGTATAGGCCAGAGGTGCGGGGTGGTGAGAGGGTTCACCAGAGAAAGAGTGGGGAGCAGAATAGGCAGACTGACTGAAATACACTGCTGAGGGGAGCAGCAGGCGAGGCAGGAGAGCTCTGTCTGCGCCATGTGGGGATCTCCCTGGCCAAGGATCAAACTCATGCTGCAGTGGCTGCTGATACTTCATAGGCTGAAACTTAACCCATTGCGCCACCAGGGAGGCCCAGCTGTGTGTTTTTAGAAAGGTGGTTTCTGCTCTGGAAACTTGAGGCAATTCTAGCAGTAGGGAGCCATTAGGCTGTTGCAAGGCTCCAGGGAACCCCTGGATTTGTTGTTCCCTCTGCTACGTGGACATGTTGGGTGAAGGGCTCTTTCCCTCAGCACTGAGCTGAAATATCACTGCCTGAGTTCTTCTCCCTGCACCGCCCCCTCCTGAACCTCCACCTTGTTACCTGCTTCATAGGGCTTAGCCTTGTCTGTAGTTCTGGTAATCATGCTGTTCAGTGTCTACTCTGTCTCCCTCCCCAGCTGCAGATCTGAAGGCAGGGACTCATTTCTAAATGCGTAGTGCTTGCCAGGCAGGAGCCCTGTGGAATGAGTATAAATGAATTCATCTCGGAAGCTTACTGTAGGCAGGTGGCATATCGGGACCCTGGCATGCAAAGATGCACAGGACCCACTTCCTGAATTTTGGGCCATCCTCTCCTCCTGCTCTGGGTGGTGCCCTTTCTCCTCTAGTCACCAGTCCCAGAGGCTCACAGGGACACATACCCCGTGGCTCTAAGACCCACCAGGCTGGGCTCCCTGGGGGAGGACATCCTTACCTCTCAGGGCAGGGCTGTCCCCAGAGAGCTGGCCGATCTTGCTCCCCTCCCAGCATGGTCCAGAGCAGCCCCTCTGCAGGAACCAGATGGGGACAGGGTGATAGAAGGACAAGGCCTTTGAGCAGGGGGCTGTTGTGGCCACCAGCTGGGCCTTCCTGGGTCCACCACCCTACTTCTGTTCAAGTTGCCTGGGAGCCTGGGTCATTCTGGAGGATCCCTTGCAGGTGCTCACCCTACTTGTCCCCTGTGTCTGTGTTGGGTGGCCTTTCCCATTTGCTTCCTTCCTGTGTGGTGACCAGTGTCTGGCCACCACTTACTAAGTTCTGAACACTGCAGCCAGCTCCTGTGACAGCGTCTGAGGAGTCTGTGGCCAGGGAACTCTGTGGCACTTCATGGTCTTCAAAAAGCCCCTTTTCTCCCACCCCCTTCTGCAATTTTGGCCTCAAACTGGTCCTGCTGATTCACACTTTACACCAATTGTGGTGACAAGGCTTGGCTGCCTCCCACCTGGGGGACCTCTCCAGGCCCTTTGTGCAGGCCCACTGCCCTCTGCTCTTTGGCTCTTGGGACTGAAGATTGCCTCTGACCCATCCTAACCCTGGAACCGGATCTCTCCTGACCTGCAAGCCTCCTTGTCTTTTTTTTTTCTCACCTCAGTCTGGAATGGTCACTGAGCCTTCCCTTTGGGTTTGCTCTGGGGAGATGGCCTTTCAATTTTCCTTTCCCCAAGTGGTCTTCTGCCCACTGCAGCAGGACCAGGGCCAGACTTCATAGCTCCCAGGCCGACAGCCTTGTCCCTCCCGTTGTGTGGGTTCTGTCAACTCTTAGGCTTTCCTGCCTGCCCGGTGGCGTCCTTGCAGACCTCACAGGGGCACACACATTATGTGACGCTAAGGCCCACCAGGCTGGGCTCCCCAGGAGAGGACATCCTTACCTCTCAGCACAGGCCTGTCCCGGAGAGCTGGCCGACCTTGCTCCCCTCCCAGCGTGGTCCAGAGCAGCCCCTCTGCAGGAACCAGGAGATGAAGACAATGGGATGGGAGGATTTGGCCTCTGAGCAGGGGGCTGTCCTGGCTGCCAGCTGGATCTTCCTGGGTCGCTCATCCCAGTCCCCTCTTCTCCTGAAGCCCAGGCCACTTGGCAGCCAGTGTGCTGCTGTTCTCCCTCAGTTGGGAGACAGTTCCCCCATCCAGGGCTGACTTTCCTCACAGTCGCTCTGAGTCTTCCAGTTAACTTCAAGTATCTTTCTCAAAAATACCCTTGATAAGCATGCTTGAAAGTTATGTCCGTGTAATGTGGTGTGAATGTAGCTTTGATCCCTTTGGTTTAAATTAAAGTCACTGTTAATTATCTCTCCAAATGACAGAAAGCTTACTGAAAGAAAAGGAAAAAAAAAGTAAAGCAGAACTTATATTTAAGGGAGAGTAAGATAACACTTTGGGGATGTGGGTTGTCATTTTCTGTCCATTAAAAAGTCATCCGAGGTTACAGTGAGAAAGAATGTATTTTAATTAATTTTTACATGAAAGTATTTATTTAAAATAATACCTCTGTGTGAAAGGTGCAGTTCCTAGTTCTCCATACACATTAACTCACCTAGTTCTCTGCAGCCCCAATAAGTAGGTGCTGTTACTGTTCCCATTGCACTGATGGGGAAGCCGAGGCACCGGGAGGTTCAGCACATGCTGGGTGACTGGAGAGCCAGGAAACCTGGCATCAGGCTCCGGACACTGTACTCTGCAGGGGGAATGTGCACTTCTGGAGCCACGCCCAGGGCCACAGGTACGGGGAGTGGCATAGTGCCACCTGCGGTTGGAGATCAGAGATGCTGCTGTTCACCCTGCAATGCACAGGGCAGCCTGCAGTGCACAAGGCGGTCCCCGCGAGAACCAGTTGGCCCCGCTCCTCTGTCAGGAAGGCTGGGGAAGAAACCCTGGCTGAGGTGTTGTCTGTCAAAGTCAAAAATCTGGGGTGTATTTTATTTTCTTAAATGTCTCAGGATAGAAAAGTAGCCTTTCTGAATGAGTTTTACACGCAGTAAAACTTTGGGCAGCATTTATATGCTACACATATTTACACTTGAGCGCCTGCTGGGAGTAGTCAGGCACAGGCTGGGTGTCCAAGGGTCCACTTGAGCAGGCCTAGGGTGCTGTTCACTCTCCTATGCCTGCTGTTTGTGGCCTGGTGTTGCCAGTATCGAGGGACCCATAGATGACAGTGTTCCCTGCGGGCTGTACCATAGAACTATTCGTGTGGTAGGCTGTGCCGTGAGATTTATGTAATCATGCTCTTGGCCATTCACACAGGACAAAGTCACCTAATGACACATTTCTCAGAATGTTTCCCTATTAAGTGACTTACAGCTGTATTGTCGCATCCAGTCAAAGGGGCCGCTTTGTGGATTCTTGAGGGCAGAGGTTTTTGGAATTCAGCTTCTACCACATTTCATCTGTGCCTATAGGATGAAAACTACTTAGCTTCAGGGAAGGTAAATGAAATCCCTTCTGGGAACTTCCTTGAAGAAGCACAAGGCATACAGAGCAGAGCAAGAGGGCTGTCTGTCTGCAAGTAAAAGCGGGGGTGTGTGGAAAGGAGCAGGCTGCCCTTCCTAGGGAGTCAGGGCTCCCTTGGCATGTGGGAATGGGTGGGCCTGTAGGGGTTTGTCTTAGTCATGAGTCACTGAGCAATAATGTCCCGTTGGGTTGGCCCAGTGGTTTAGCTATTACTAGTCACAGTCACAGGTTTGTGTCTCTACCTTTCCATTTGTGTTGTGAGGTAAATGTAGGTGTTGTAAAGTGAATGAGGTAGGGCACTCAGGTCTCCTGCTTCCTGAGTCCTGGGACCCCCCATGTGCCTGTACTAGCCACTGAGAGTTAGCAAACAGACCAGAGCCAGCAGTTGAAAAGACTGTGCTTGTGACTTATAAGATTTTATGAGCAATTCATGCTCCCTGGACATATTCTCTTTTAAATAACTGATGGGGGGCCTCCCTGATGGGGGCGCCTAGGGGTTAAGTCTCAGCACTATCATTGCAACGGCCTGAGTTCGATCACTGGCGCACATATGGCACAGCAGACCTCTGCTGTCTCACCCGCTGCTCCCCTGAGCAGTGTATTTCAGTAGATCTGCCTGTTCTGCTCCCCACTCTGTCTCTGGGGAATCCTCTCACCCCCGCCATACCTTTGCCTACACTTGAGTTCTTCTATGCAAAAATAAATAAGTAAATGCATAAATAAATAAGCATTGAGATATCTCTGTGGAAAGAAACATTTAAGGAGATTAATATTATAGCTCAATGATATTGAATATCAGCATTATTAATTGGACTGAAATTTGTCAGTCTCTCCTGGATAAAACTAAAACAAGTGCAAAGCAAAATATCTCTCTAGTTATCTTGATTGAGCCAGTAAGCTTCTGAAACTTCACCCACAGCTCTGGTCCTGCTCCTTCTCCCCTTCTGCTGTCTCCCTCCTGATAGAGACAGGCAAGCTTCTGAGAGATTCCGCAGATTGCTTCTTTCCAACCTGGGGATTTTGACCTCATGCATGTGATGTCATGCAGGTCCTGAATATTTCTCTCCTGAAAGTTTGACTTTGCCACTCTTGAGAGAGATTGTTATTTGGGAGAGGAAAAATTTAAAGCCATCCATTTACTTTTAGAAATGTAACTTTTACTAATTATTGCTTTGTGAATTTTTTTTTTAACAGTCACACTGAGGAGAAGACCCAGTGGGAACATCCAAAAACTGGAAAAAGAAAACGAATAGCAGGAGGTTTGTATGTTGTTGTCACAAAGCAAAGAGCTTTGTGCTTAAAGCATTAACTGGATAGGAACAGCGTCGCAGGTAGAGAGGGACTGGTGGCGGTGTTGTTCTGGGAAGTCTATAATGGGGAACTGTCGAGGAACTGGAATTGTACTTGGAGGAGCTCATGGGATTTGCAGAAAGTGGCATGGTCTTGGGGAAGAGGGGTGAGGATGATTTCTTACTGGTCTTAAGGGAAAAGGACTATTAAAATAGCAGGGACCTATGATTCTCAGTTTTAGGTTTTCCTGTGGTCCTTCTGTTTGTGAAATTGTTCTTGGTTCCTGCCAGGAAATGAAATATACGATGTGTCATGAAATTCCATCAACAATTCCATAAAGCTGTGACTTGTAAATGCTTCTGCGTGTGTGTGTGTTGTTGACAAAGTAGACGTACACATAAGGAGTCCCTGCCCTCAAGAGGTTTAGGATCTAGTTGTAAATACAACACATGCGTGCAGGCAAAAAAGGAACCACTCCATTGTGTTGTGGAAGAGGCACCACAAGCCAGCAATTAGATGACCTTGGTGCCTGCCATATCTGTAGATGTGTCTATGATGCGTTCAAGGGAGAATGCGCGTTGATTGGAGCCATCAGTAAGGTTCTTGGTAAAAGCAGGAGCTAGATGGAACCTTTAAGAAGGAGCAAGAAGCAGGTTTTTTTCCAAGCAAGAGGCAGAAGATATGTTGAGTAGGGTTTGTCTGAGGGCCTCTGCATTTGCCACAGTGGAGAGACATGACTGAGGGCAGCAACATGATGGCTTCGGGTTGGGGGAGACCCAGAATGAGCCATAGGGGCATGGTGCCCTCCTTCTGACCCAGGGGCTGGGGCTTCTGCTCATCCCCACCCCTGCCACATGTGAACCTGTCTGTCTCCCTCGTGTTTCAGATTTGCCATATGGATGGGAACAAGAAACTGATGAGAACGGACAAGTGTTTTTTGTTGAGTAAGTATCTACGTGGACACTCTTCTTGGCCGTCTTGCTTTTTAACAGGGATTTTTTATTATAAAACTAGTATGCATTGACTGCAGAAAAATATGATGTAATGCATAACTGTAATCTTACCAGCAGGAATAACTACTTTTAAATTCCAGTCTGTTTTCTATACATATCCCTTCTTTAAAAAGTAAAGAATGTACTGTGTGAACTGCAGAGTAACCTGTTTTTTCCACATATTATCTGGTGAGCTTTTTTTCCTCATGTCTTTGTATTTTCCAAGAAGATGATGATGTTTAATAACTCTGGAGTATTTTGTAGAGATAGAGTATAATTTATGAAATGTCCTATTGGGCACCTATAATAATAAATTACACTTTGAACATCCTTGTTTGTAAAACTCTCTTTAGAATAAACTCCAATCATCGATAGCCACAGTAGCCGCCTGTGTGGCGCGTTGCAGGAGCCAGGGGCGACTGCACTCACCTTACACTTGTGTGTTGGCTGAAGCGCCACTTGGGTGGATCCCCTCACTCTCTTAGCCCGCTAGGTGGCACACTGGTGAATGTTTAGCCTCAGCTCCCCAGAGGAAAAGCTCAGGTTTGTTTCTATGGTGAGAATACTTTCCCGTAGCCTGTAGTCTCTTTCAAGCTACTAGTGTTAAGTCACTGGGGAGTTGGGAAGAGATACACCCTTGAGGCTCTTGCAAGCTTGTGCAGGCCAGCCCCACTCCCCCTGTCAACTGTGCATGGTAGTGGAGTGAATATGCTCATCTGTCTGAAACTGAGTGTCACAGTGCAGCCCTTCTGCAGTAAAAGAGATGCTCGTCCTGCTACACTGTGTTAGTTAAAGTAAAAGTTAGATTATTCTCGGGTCTCAGTGTTTATGTGGTGATGAGTATAGATTTTAAGTTACATAGAACTTTATACACATACCTACTGCAGTGCATTTTAAATCATGAACTGTCATCTCTTTCCTGAGAAATAATTTTTAAGATAGTTTAATTTTCTTAATAGTTTTTAAGGTAGTTTAAGGTCTTTATCTCAAAACCCAAGAGTACATTTGAAATGCAGAATTAAATTCTGTTACATAAGGAGTAACACTAATGTGTATGGCCCGAGATATTTTATTATTGTTTCTACAGGATTCAGTTCACCTTCAAATCAAAATTAGAGGCTTGTAGGAGTTATGAACACAGTCTTAAAATAAAAATCATTAGACTTTTGGTAGTTAGCCAGTTTCACATTTACTGAGAAGACTTTTATCATTTGAGTTTTCTACTTTTCTACCAATCTTCTTGTGCCCTTGCAAAGAGCTAAGCGATTAGATTGAAGTCTCCTGAATAGAGTGACTGGCAGATCTTGTAGCCACATTTACAAGAATTAGCAGAAAAGAAAAAGAGCCAGCACTTCTCCTTTTTTGAGTGCCAAAGATATGACACTGCTTATTGTATGGTCCAGCATATTTTCAGGGAATTCTGAAGGAAACAATTCTATGACTATCTCTCCAGGCAGGGATGTAATCCTTCTAAAGGCCAAATGATAGAGTAAATGGACCCCCATTTCTACAGGGGTTAAGAGTGAGCCTTTTTAGTATATGAAAAATGGGGTTTGCCAAGTCTAAACTATAAGGTCATCTTATATTTTTAAATTCCTACATTTACTGTGGGTTAACTGCTTTCTCCTTTTCTTTGCAGCCATGTAAATAAAAGAACTACCTATTTGGACCCAAGATTGGCATTTACTGTGGATGATAACCCTACAAAGCCCACCACCAGGCAGAGATACGACGGCAGCACCACCGCCATGGAAATACTCCAGGGCCGGGATTTCTCTGGCAAAGTGGTGGTGGTTACCGGAGCTAATTCAGGAATAGGTAGGCCATTAACTCACAGTTGTTATTATTACTGTTATTTTTTGTTACTGCTATAATGAAATCCACTTAAATCTAACTATAATAAAATTTTATATAGTGATTCTTTAATTTAAAAGTGCATTAACAGCCTCTGCTGCTGTCATTTCATTAAAATCCTGGCCTCTTTTTAAGTCCCAGTGTTATGGAAGGCTGCATATGGGCCGACCTTGAATTTCCTGAAAGCTGAATACTCAGCAAAAGGTTGTGGCTATTTTGGTATTCAAGGATTAGAGACAACAGCCTCCGTCTAAGAGTTTCTGACCTGGTCTTTTGTGGTGTGCGGAAATATTCCAGTTACCTAGGTTATTCAAACTAAAATTGATTGATAATGGAATATTGGGAGCAACAGCACACCATGACTTTGGAACAAAGGATACTGCAGGTTTCCCTTGGTCCCTGAGAATATCATTTTCCTTCAGGAACAGATCTTATTTCTTTCTAAAGTTGGAGTATTATCCTTGTCTTAACTTCTAAATTAACCCTCTTTATCACCAGTGTTTAATGACAGGCATTGGCTGCTGTGAGGTAGGTGGCTCTGGGGGGAGCTCTTCTTCTGGCATCATGGGTTGTTAAAAGCAATGGGCAAAGCTGTTCTTTGTGCAGTAAATCTCCAAATGATTCTCTCTTTTATTTTGGTCCATTTACGTCAATATCTGCATCAGTAAGAACCAATTACTTTGAGTAAGGATATGTACCTTCAGAATAATTTGTAGATGTAAACAGTGGGGTTGCATGTGATGGCGTTTGTCCAGTGCTCTCTGTTTCTTTGAACTCCCATACCCCCATGACGTACCCCCTCCCCCGTGGGCAGTCTCTTTCATAAACTCTTTCTCCTCCTTCCTATGTGCATCAACTCCACTCTCTCCTCTCTCTCTTTCTTAGTTTTCAGTGACCCCTTCTTGAACCGCCAGAAATACTCCCCAGCATTGTTGGGCCAGCACAGGAGGGGAAACAGGTTCTTGGAGGACCCATTATTGTATGGGACAGTCTCTAAAATCTAACAAGCTACAGTCCCAGAGTACTTGTCTATTAAGGCAAAGAAGCACATGGATTTTTTTTTTATATTGAAAGGCATTTATTTAAAATAAACCTTAACACCTCATCCTGGGCCTGTATTATATTCAGTTCTGTTTCCTGTATGTCTACAGCAGGCTAAACTTCATGTAGTTGTGACTGATGTCAAAATGGCTGTATTGTCAGTCATCTATGAAATGGTGTGCTGGGTTGATTATACTGACCACTATGATATGAGGGTGTGGACCAACACCGTGTAGATCATTTAGGAAAAATAAGAGTTTAAAGACTTAAGTATTTTTTTACTTAGCGCTCAGTTAACCAGAAAATTAACTAGAAGACCTCTTTCCCTTAATCTTCTGACTAGACTGTATTTTTCCTTTAATTAGCAAGATATGTGACTGTTGATTATTTTCTGCGTAAGTGTTCAAGCCTTGCTCTCTCTGACTTGAGCTACCAGGCCTTTGGATACGGCTGGTGCTCTGTCAAAGATTTGCAATGTCTGGCTTGGGATATTTTTTATCTGGGCTGGTGGAGTTGGTGCAGAATACACACAAAGCTCATTGGTTGGGTACTTAACCATGACTGAAAAGGAGGAGATTCTGAAGCACTGAGATCACAATGGACCGCAGACTTCTTTGGGGAAAGTCCCAGACCCTGTGCCTCTTCAAGCACCTGCTTCCCATCCTGTACTTGTCCTTCTCACTGTCCTAGTCCATTCTGTCGACATTGTGAGTAGGTATTGGGAATCTGGTTGGATATTGTGGCAGACTGTAAAGCTGAGGACGGTTGGGACGTTGGGGAAGGTCTCAGGGAGAGCAGCTCTTATGCAGACACCTCCAAGCCTCCTAGCTCTGCTTTCCTCCAAAATTGCCTTTTGCTCCACCACCTCACCTCTGTTCCCCCTCCCATCTTAAGAAGCATAGGTCCAGGTGAGTGCTGAATATTCTTATTCTCAGGTTTTTTTTTTGAAATAATATCATACTGAACATTCCAGGCAATCAAATCCTTACAAATAACTTTGACTCTGCAGCTGTGGTATCAGGCAGAAAGAAAAGCGACCGAAGATAGGCTTGTCGTCGGGACTCGGTTAGCTTTTATATCCTGCCTTGCTGCCTTAGAAAGTGTCCTTGCTCAAGTAGGCTGTGGCTTCTAGATAAAATCCTTCCTTCTACTCAACTGTGAAACATGTCAATTTAGAAATTGCTCTCACCACCTTATTTCTGCCCATTTCAAATGCAGTTGCTGAATGTGGAATGAATCGGGCATCTTCATTCCCAATAGTTCCGGACTTTCAAGAGTCGTCTTCTGCACAGCTTTCTTGGTGTGGGCATTTCTGCAGGGGTGCCTGTTTTCTTTGTAGTCACTCTGAGTCTCTCGCCTGGTAAATGTCTGTTCTCTTTGAAGCAGAGTGGGTTGGAATAAAACCCATCAGTATTTATTTCAGGCATGATGGCCCCAAAACTATAAACATAGGTCACTGAATGTGCTATAGAAGACTGGTTTATAAATCTGGAATTTCCATTGATTTTTAAAATTTCCTCTCAAGGCACTGCTTAGTGGGACAGGCCCTTGTTCTGGCTGCATCCGCTGTGGCGGCGGTGGGCGGGTGGTAAGGGCACGCCTTTCCGTGATGAGCCACAGGGCTCTACTAGAGCACGGCCCCCTCTGAAGTGTCTCCAAGCAGGTTTTGTCTTGTCCTCTCTCTCCCTCTGCTGTAAGTGATCCAAAGAGATATTTTGAATTCTCCATATTTGATGTTACTGATGCAGTTGGAGGGACTCCTACTTAATTCAGCTTAAAAAGATTAGGGTGTGGTTACCATAGTTTTCCCACTCTGGTGCCCACACCTGAGGGGAGAAATCCTATATTGTGAAAAAATAAACAGGGATGTTTAAAAAAAAAGTTCATTAAAAAAAAAAAGATCAGGGTGATTCTGGGAGATAGATGAAGGATTCTGAGAAGTATTCTCTCAGAATAAAGCATCGTGTCTTTGTGAAATCATTGTTTCTTCTCTTGACATTTGTCACCAGGTATCACTGTCACCTGGTTTAGGGTCAAACTGTCGGCCCTTGGGCTAAATCTGACTACTGCATGATTTTGTAAGTCAATTTTTACAGGAATACTGCCACGCCCATTTCCCCATACTCCCATTTTGTCTCTGACTGTTTCTACCTTACCAGTAGAGTCAAGTAATTTCTGCATATACCTGCAAACCCTAAAATCTTTCCTGTCTGGTCCTCTGTGGAAAAAGTTTGCCTACCTCTGCAGTAGATGACTTAATTCCTATCAAAGTGAGGTCATCCCAGTGTTCTCTAAATTAGTCACCATTCAGATCAAATTTAGATAAACTGGAAGCCCAGGGAGGTTGTAGCCACACATCATAGGGTTTCACCAGTACCCTGCACCCCTTGCCTCAAATCTGTCCCCGCTCCCCTTTTAGAGGCAGCTGCAGGGATTAGGTTGTTAACCTTCTCAGAAACTAACACTCTTCTCTCCTTGACCTTTGTTTGACCAGCATTCTGAACCTGAAGAACTTTGTAGAATGAGAGCGGTAACTTGTGGACCTCTCTCTGTGGAAATCAGCACCTCAGTATCCAGGGGGAAGTCATCTGTCCACCCAAAGCTTCTACTAACAGACCAAGAGACCCGGAACCCACAGTCCCGACTGCTAACCAGTAGAGACAAGGCAGGAGTTTGTGGTGCTGAGCAGTAAGGGGCAGGCGTCTTTCCAGACACTGTCGGGAGTTAGTGACTTGATGGCTCTGATTTGGTTTAAAAAAAAAAGAAGAAGAATGGAAATAGCTTCAACTTGGTGTTCATTAATTACAAACCATACTGGAAGCCTCAGGAAAGGGAGTTCTTTCGGCTAGGGAATTTCCCACTGTGGAAGATCCCCTGGCCGCATTTCTAGATTCAGCCTGGCAGTTGAGCTAATTCGGCTTCCCATGAGAAGAGCTCAGGACAAACGTGATGCTGCCACATGTTCATGGAGGCAGCTTCCTTCTCAGGTTCCTTCTTAATTGCCTGATGCCGCCATGTGGGGCTCTGCCTCCTCAGGTCACTTCTCCTGTTAGCGGGTATTTGTTGGCTCTCAGGCAGATTGTTGCAGTGAGCAGGAGGATTTATCGTTGTGGAATTTAAGGAGTGAAATCCAAGTTTTGTCACACATCCATTTTAAAACTATTAAGTATGAGCAAATCGGATATTTTCAGTCTTCTATTCATTGATAATAATGATGAAACTCCCATCTTCTCATCTTAAACCACTAGTGGTTAAAATCTGATTTTAAAATCCCTTTCAGAGTTTAGTCAGGATGAAAAGTTGCTTTCCCATTTTGAACCTTCATAACACTGGACTGCCTTAAATGTGGTTTTTAAATCCAAAATAATCTGGCCTGGTTTTGATTTTTGAGTCAGATGACCCATTAACAAGAATAAAACCTTATTTTTCCTTGAACAACTACAAGTGGGCCACCTTAGTAAATACCAGTAAAAGGTTGTTTAGGATTGAAACTTCAGTTTTTTTAGTATTTATGTTATGTAATCGCCTCCCTACAGTTTATTATGGGAATTCTAATGTATGTGTTTACACACACACACTTAAATATTAACATTTATATATCTTGAGATATAAAAAGTACATGGTCAAGCTGCCCAAGTCACCCCTATATTTGTCCCCCTTGAATCAAAATGAAGGTATTTGGTTTCCATGTGGGAATCCCAAAATGTTATTACTCTAGTGTAATGTTGACATTGGCTCTTACAGCTTAAGGAACCCATTTTTTAAAGCTTGGGATGTTCTTTCTAAATTATATGTTGAAAGTATAGCATGAAGTATAGTTGCCCTTTCCTTTTACCCTATAAATCATCACCATGATGAAAGCATATCTGGTGTAATTCTATCAATTCTGTACTAATACAAGAAAATTGCTTCTTTTCATTTACAAGTGTACTCACTCATTCATTCTTAAGATTTTAGATCTGTGTTTTGCAACTGAGCTGGCCAAACTTCCCTTACATTCCTCAGTTCTTTATTTTCTTCTTTTTTTTAAAATATATATTCTTATTGTTATTTGTGTCTTTTACATTTTGTATTCCCCTTGGGTAGCCCACCACCAATTCACCCGTGATCCATCTCCATGGTCCCTTGTGTTCTTTTCTATTCCATTTTGTGCGCTTTTCCTTCCCTCCCCCCTCCCGCCCTCCGCCAATTGTCTCTCTCCTATTTGGTTTCCTTATAGTCCTGTTATAAGTGAAACCATTCGATATTTTTCTTTTTCTTTCTGGCTTATTTCACTGAGTATGATCCCCTCTAATTCCATCCATGTCACTGCAAATTGCATGTGTTTATCTTCTTTGAATGCTGAATAGTATTCCATTGTGTATATGTACCACATCTTCTTGATCCAATCATC